>OY856413.1:825412755-825415255 GCA_963693085.1 Alisma plantago-aquatica
GAATACACTCGAGTGTACAGATCACACCGTACACTCAAGTGGTGTTTGCATATCTAGACAATTTTTTTGACAAATTCAAATCGTTGACATTCATTGTTATAACAAATACATGTTGCATGCAAAATTTGAGCTCATTTGAAAATTTTTAAGTCACTCTTTCATGACCAACAAAATCGACGGACAAAACTAATTTGAATTGTATAATTTTTGTCGCCTTTACATGCATGACCTATAAGTGTCCAAATGAGCTCAAATTTTATTTGTAGTATGTTCATATGATATTTAAGAAGATCAAAGGTTTGGATTTTCAAAATAAATGTTACATGATGGAAAACGAGTTAGAGTGTATTTAGTCTCCGACACACTCGAGTGTATTCTAGCCTTGTTTCAATACACGCACACGCACACACAAACACACACACTTTTTGTTAGATAAGCATTAAAATGCGTGCTTTTATATGCTCGTTTCAATAGATTATGTGTTTTATTGAAATTCATCCATAAATTTATTCAAAATGAACAAAAAAGATTATCAATGTTTTTTTGGTAGGGGACGGTCACAAACATGCATAAACATCAGACATGTATATACATGTAATTTGCCTTTTTTTTCCTTTTTTTTCCTGTATGGACTACACAATTCCCAAACATTATCTGATCAATCCGAATTCCCTGCATAATTCTTGAATTGTGGTTTGTTCTTCTCGGCCAAACAGATATATCATCATGTCTGTAACCATGGAGGCAGCTGTAGGGTAAAATTCATTTCTTTTTATGTTTCTCTGGGACTTTTGGTTTGTGAATAAAATGTCATTTTTGTAGTTGACATTGAACCATAGATGTAGCATGTAGCAGTAGGTGTTGGGCGATTAGCAGGGTTGCAGCCTTGCAGGTAACAGTAGTGGCACGTCGGAGAGGAGCATAAGTTTGTTAACATGCAATATTATTTCGCCAAAGCTTGGCCCTCAGGCCAAGCATGTGATTGTCTCCTCGCAGAATGATATGTATGTCAGTGAAGTGCTGCTCATTAGGCAATCAATAGATTCTTTTTATAGGTCCTGCAAAGATTCTAATTGTAGTGACTTCTATTTTAGCGTCTTCACTATATATGGTAATGTGGGATTATACGTCTTTACTGACTATTTAACTCCTTTTGTGCCTTCATCGTCATGTCGTCAGATATGGGACACTGCTGGACAGGAGAGATTTCAGAGTTTAGGTGTGGCTTTCTACCGAGGTGCAGACTGCTGTGTTCTTGTGTATGATGTCAATGTCATGAAGTCATTTGATAATCTAAATCGCTGGAGAGAGGAGTTTCTTATTCAGGTGATCTTGCATTTCTCACCATTGAACCATACGAATTGATGTTTTGCATGCATGTGTGAGAATTTGTATTTACTTGATACTTTTGGATTGCAGGCAAGTCCATCAGATCCTGATAATTTCCCATTTGTAGTCTTGGGAAATAAGATAGATGTCGATGGTGGCAAGAGCCGAGTGGTGAGAAGATTGTTTTTGATTTACATAAATTTGTCCCTAATGCCCCCCCCCCCCCCCCCCCCCCACGTACTCGAAATTTTTCCTCAATTTAACTTGTGTTAGATGTTGATTATATTTTTCTAAACACGGATTACTGGTATCTGGTTTCCAGGTATCTGAGAAGAAAGCAAGGGCGTGGTGTGCGTCCAAGGGAAATATTCCTTACTTTGAAACATCTGCTAAGGAGGGATTCAATGTGGAAGCTGCCTTCCAATGTATAGCAAAGAATGCACTCAAGAACGAGCCAGAAGAAGAAGTGTACGTGGTTTACGTTATTGTGATGATCATAGTATAGTTAAGGTTTTAAAGTGCGTTTACGTTATTGTGATGATCATAGTATAGTTAAGGTTTTAAAGTGCGTGAGGCGCATCGAGACATTTTCTTCTCAGCGGGTCGAGACGTAAGCCTCAAGGCGGAGCCTCAGATTGTACCGGGGCGTACATATATGTACACATATAAAGTTATATATACAGATTTACAGATACATGTCTATATACTATATAGACGCACGCACGCACGCACGGTTATAAGAATTCGCACAGGGATACACAGTGTGTACACACATGCAACATATAATTATATAAGTAGTAAAATATCCATAGTTGTCAACAAACAAACATACGCATACATATATATGCACATACATATATGTATATACATACAATTTTGGGTTATTTTGGCTCCTATTAGGCCTTAAATAGGATAATATAACTTTTTTTAGACACCGAGTCTGAGGCTTACGCCTTGAGTGCCTCGATATGCCCCGCACAAACTGAGGCACATGCCTCTCTAGGCAGACAAAGGCCTCTGAGACGTACCAGAGACCTCCCCTCCTCGAGGCGTATGCCTCTTAAGCCTCGAGGTGCATTTTTTAGAACCATGAATAGTTGGTTCAGTGCAGAACCTCGCTTCCTGTCATTCGCAGGAGATCCAGTGAGCTGCAAGTCTGGGAATACTTTTA
>OY856413.1:825420255-825427755 GCA_963693085.1 Alisma plantago-aquatica
TAAAATGTTCTGTCCTCATCGGTGAGGTTATAAAGAACAAACCTGAATTTGATGACGATGATGATGCATCCATGATGGTTTTTCTTCTATCATCCTGGGATTCCATTTCCCTGTAAAAATTCTCTAGATAAAAAATCAGGAAGGGAATTTTCTTCCCCTTTTATATATTCTATTTCAAAATTGAATATAGCTAATATTACTTGCCATCTAGCAAATATTTGTTTTGATGCTAGATTTTTTACATCTTTTTCTAAGACGAATTTAGCAGATTTACAATCTACTCTTAAGAGGAATTTTTGGTTTAAGAGATCTTCTTGGAACTTTGTAATTACTATGACAATTGCTAAATTTCCTTTTTTATTGTGGAGTAGTTTTTTCGTGTATCATTCTATGATCCTGAGGTGTATCTAATAAGTTTTTCTTCATTATTAGTTCTTTGCTTGAGGATTCCTCCATATCCTATTTCAGAGGCATCTGTCTCGACAATCTTAGGAGCATCGGGATCCAAAATATTTAGACAAGGTAGAATTTTTACTTTTTCTTTTATTCTCTTGATTGCCTCGGTGTGTTCTTTAGTCCATTCAGTAGGGTTCTTTTTAAGTATGTTGGAAAGTGTCTTTCTATCTATTGCTACATTTTTGTAAAAGTCAGTGACATAGTTTAGGCATCCTAAGAATCTTTGTAGTTGTGTTTTCTCTTTTATCTCATCTGGGAATTTTTTAGCAAATTCAATTACTCGTGGAATAGGATGAATGGTTCCATATTCAATTTTATATCCAAGGAATTGGATTCTTGTTTGGAAAAGTTTTATCTTTTTTGCTGATACTACTAGGCCATTATGCTTTATTATATTATAAAATATGTTTAGGTGTTTCCAGTGTTGATCACAATCTTTTGAAAATATCAGTACATCATCTATGTAAACGATGCTGAACTTAGTGTAAGGGTTAAAGATTTCATTCATTATTTTTTGGAGTTCTGAAGGTGCGTTTTTTAATCCGAAAGGCATTACATTCCATTCAAAGTGCCCAAAAGGTACTGTGAAGGCGGTCTTGTACCTATCTTCTTCCTTTATTTGGATTTGCCAGAAACCAGACTTCATATCAAATTTAGAGAATATCTTTGCCCCGTGGATTCTTTTGATTAAGTCATGTTTATTAGGTATAGGATATATTATCCATTGAAGAACTTTGTTTAGTGGCTTATAGTTAATTACTAGCCTGGGTGCTCCTCGATCTAGTTCTACAACATTTTCTACATAAAAGGCAGCACAACGCCAAGGAGATGAGCTAGATCTAATGATGCCTTTCTCTCTTAATTCATTTATTTCCTTTTTGCATATGTCTAGTATACGTTGATTCATCTGAATAGGTCTGGTTTTAGTTGGAATTTTTTCTTCATTAAAGTCCTTTATATAGGGTAGGGTAACTTCATGTTTCTTTCTGTGCCAGAATGCTGAAGGTAGATTAGAGCAAATGTTCTTTTCAATTTTATCTTGTAGATTTTTTATTTTGGTTTGGAATTCACCGTTCTCTATTCTTCTAACTAACTCATTGTTATGTATTTCATTAGTAAGTTCTTTAACAAAATTTTCTTTGTAATAGATGGTAGATTGAATGTTTTGCCAATAACTGTGTTTAGGATGTTCTTCAAAGGTGAAGGTTACCATTTTTCCATTTATTTAGCATGCACTCCTTTATGGCTAACAACTAAAGGTAAAATCTGATTTATAAAAGGGATTCCTATTATGATATCTTCATTTATATTTTTAACAAGAAAGAAAGATGTTTGCATACATGTTTTCTTAATACATATATGTGCCTCAGGAATTTTGTATTCTATTTGAAGACGATCATTAATAGCTGAGCTAACATTGTTAGTGGTTTTCTCAAAATATCTTGTGGGAACAAGTCCTTCCCTAATGCAGTTGATGTCTGCACCTGAATAAAAAAGGGCAACTCCATTTAGGGTAAAATTAGGCTTTATGTTTATAGTGATTTTTCCTTTCAATCTTCTTTTAATCATATGGTTAAAAGGTTTATCGTAGATGTCTTTTCTTATTATGGATTTGAATCTACTTATTTCTTTCTTTGTGTTGTTTCGTTCTCTTCTCAAGTCATCATTTGTTGAGGTTCTTTGTTTACAGTTAATTTTTCTATCTTGTCGATTTCCATTTCCTTCTTTGTATGTTTGATTTTGCTTTGCTTTAATAGGGTCCTTCTGTTTCGATGATCCTATCTTGTTATGTGGAACCTTTTCAGGGATCATATTAGTTTCATCTTCTGAAGAACTATCTTGTGATAAAACATATTTTTAATTGTTCTAGTTGATTTATAATTTCATTTGTTATATCTTCTGGATTTCTATCAAATCTTATTAGAGGTTTTGTATCTGTAGAAAGAGTGGTTGTCACATTGATGTGATTATTGCGAAGGTTATTTTCATTACATGGAATGGTGGATTTTACTTCCTTGAGTATGGATTCTATCTTATCAGTTTGTTTTGTATTTGTTTGAAGGACAAAATTGGTGTAGTTGTTCTGTTGCATGATGTCAGCCATTTTTTCTTGAGTAGCGGATTCAAGTATGACTTTTGTAGTGAGAATGGGTGTGGATGGGATCTCTTCCTTTGACACCTCTATGGGTTCAAAAGGAGGATGTGTTGATTCTACTTCTTTATTTTTAAGATCTAACTTCTTTGTTACTAAGGCTTTTGTGATAGCTATACCTTTTCTTATTTTCAAGAATGGTGTGATGTGGTTTTCTTCAAACCATTCAAAGAATAGAATGTTTCTCTTATCATCTTTCATGTGGTCATACCATTGTTCTCTAATGAGTGTTCTTATTTGATCATTATAGTGATCAAAGAACCAATCAACTTTTTATTTATTTTCTTTAGAGAGAAAATCCTTTTTTAGAAAGTCTTTATCTATTTCAAATTCCTACTCTATAAGGGCGTTTATAGTATTTTATTCTGAAGGCTCATGGATAAAACATGTTGTTTCATAGTTTGGGTAGGTTTAGCATGTAGACCTGAGTGTAATATCTTTATTCTTAGGGTGTATAACATAATGATCATCAAAAAGAGTTTTGGTAGTAGTCTTGGGGACCTTACATGTAGATACCCTTGATGATAATGAGTTTTTGGTTGAAACACTAGGTGTTTGAATATTTAAAGTTTTTAGAGATCTTAAATTAGTTAAGGATACATCAAAATCATTAAAGAAGATTGGCCCATATGACAAGCTAGGTTCGACTAAACCCAACAGAGAGTCAGTAAGCCTACAATCTCTTAAGTATATGAGGGAATTTATTTCTTCTTTAGTTAGCACTTTAGCCTACCCTAAGTATAGGTAGTGATACTTTGTAATTTTAAGATTTTCTATATCCTTTGTAAAGAGGAGTTCTAGGTTTTCCAAAGACAAGTTTGCAGAGATGTTTTTCTCTATTGTTTTTAAATAATAGTCAGAGATGTCAAATCTATTTCTTTTGGTGTAAGTGTCTCTTATAGGTACAGTTGGTATTTCCCAATTTTGAATTGATTGTTCTATATTTTTAGAGTTTATTTGTTTACTATTCTTAACAGACATCATTCTAACGATAGAATTAGAAGGAAGTGCAGAAGCTTTGCAAGATAGGAAGTTAAACAACTTCAACATCCTTAACAAGAACTAACTAGTGGCTTGTCAATAGTGAATACATCTCTGCCTCGTTAAACCACAGGGAGCCCACTACGACAAGGAGGCCTCAGACCTAGTCAACTCGTATTAAAGAGATCTAGGATGATTAAACACTTCTCTTGTTCTTCTTCAAAAGCAGTCTAAGGAGTTCTAAATGATCTTTCTTTCTTTGGATTTGGAGTTCCTAGTGGCCTGTCAACAGTATCGGCACACTCAAAACCCTAACGCCTATCCACGGCAACACGGGCACCCGTAGTACCACTACGACAAGGAGGCCTCAGACCTAAGAACCCTTCCCCCTCAGAAAGAAGGACACAAGAGGAACTCAACTAAGCGCGGAGAACGGGTACTTCTCAAAAACCTTTCCCTTCACTGGCTCTGATACCAGATTGGAACTAGGAAACTAAGAAGGAAGCTAGATACCTAGGCGTATACTTGGCCTAACGTATATAATAAATAAAAACCACCCAGAAGAATGTAGAAAGGAAACCACCCATTCATTTGATATCCAAATTGATAATAGAAATCTCCTAGTTCCTTTTTTCCTAACATTTTTTGTTTCTTTAAGTGGCCCTTTAGTTTGAGGTCATTGCAAAGAGACATGCCTGTTTGATTTATAACTTGTATAATTTCTCCATAAGATATGTGTTCTAAAGGGACATAACTATACTGACTTTGTCTAATGTTTTCTCTAACCTTTTCAGCAAAGAGAGCAGGGAGACCCGAAATAAACTTTTCCTTCCAAACTGCATTGCTACAGTCCGGAAATATGAGGACTTTTGTTAGAAAAACATCTTTGTACCATCTAAAGTCTGACAGAGAAGGACAACTGAGATTCATAAGTTGTTCTCTAGTTTTTTGAGTTACAATACTAATATGTCCTGTAAATTGTTGTAATATGTTAACGATAAGTGTATAAACTGAATCAAAAATAATTTCACTATTTTCAGTTTTTATTTGATTCCCATTTTCATCTCTTTTAGTGGCATATAGTATTTCAAGTCTTTGAGCTTCATTTAGATAGTTACTCCACCATCCTTTTAACTTCCCAGTGAAAGATGAAACAATCGTGTTTGCAATAGAGTGTTCTGAGTTCTTATGGGCACGACATACACTAGTATATATAAGCATTTGGCTGCTGGAAACTAAGAAGGAAGCTAGGACCTATGCGTATACTTGGCCTAATGTATATAACAAATAAAACCAAATAAAAGAAAGCTTACAGAGAGTGGAAGGCGTGTGGGGAAGCACAAAGGTACTGTAGTGTGAGGATTCACACCGAAAATCACTGTTGTACAGAGCACGGCGGAGGCGGATCACGGCGGAGCACGGAGGTGCACGACGGAATACAAGCACACAAGCACAAGTAGCTATGCACACAAAAGTATTAAATCTTTACTAAGTGGATGGAGATTACAATATATGGAAGAAGGGGGGTTTACACAAGGGAAGAACACACGAAAGAAGAGTTTACAAGGGAGGTAGCCTACTACAAGTAACTACTCAGGAAGAAGGGGGAACTAGAGAAGGTGGTAGATGGGAAATACAAGGCTCAAGTGTTGTAAGCACGAAATGGCACAAACTAACTTGCCTTCTCTTGTTGCCTTCGAGGCTATTTATAGAACTTTGGATTTAGGAGAGACCTCGTTGAGTGGTTTCCACGTTTCCTCCATTATTCTTCAATAGTTGAGATTACTTTGCATAGGCTTGCCATAGTCTTTTCCATCTTTTTGGAATAGTAAATATTCTTCTTTGTAGATAGACTTTAGTCTTTTCTTCTTTTTGGAATAGTAAAGATTCCTTCGGTCTTCCTTGGCTTTTCTTGAAATAGTAGATATTCCTTTGTATAGTGGAGATGCTTTGTGCAAGTTATTCTTCTTATCGAGAATAGTGATATCTTCTCTACAATAGTAAAGATTCTTTTGAGATCTTTTATCTCTATTCCTTTTCCATTACTGTCGTTAATTCTTGGAATACTAGTAATTGTATTTGTTCTTCAAGTAGTTCCGGGAACATGTCTGTGATCTCTTCAGTAAGATCTTTTCGTAGTTTTTTATACCTTTCTTTTGAATCAGCTAATACCTTTTCGTAAAAGCTTTTCCCAAGAACAATCCTTGGTAGAGGAATTTGTTTTTCAAACTTGTCGATGCTGTATATTTCCCACCATCGGACTTCTATTTTCCTGGTTAGTGAGGCCGAGTAATAGCATGTAGATATCTTCCAGGACCACTTGACTATCCATGGTACTCCATAGACAGAGAAATGTCTTAAAATGTTGGTCCATTCTTCACCACCATCTTTTCCTAGTGGTATTAATTTATCTAGAGCTTCAGGAAAGATATTTCTGTCAGGTCCAAACCTTGGATCCCACAATTAGGCCTACAGGCTTAACCTATCCTATCTATGAGACATCATGTTCTACTGTGAGCCATCAGAAGCAGAGTTTACTATAAACGCTCTTATAGAACAATAATTCGAAATAGATAAAAAATTGTTGAGAAGAGACTTTCTCTGTAAAGAGAATAAAGAAAAGGTTGATTGGTTTTTTGATCATTACAGTGATCAGGCAAGGACACTCATTAGAAGATAATGGTAAGAACACATGAAGGATGTCAATAGAAATGTCTTATTCTTTGAATGGTTTGAAGAAAACCACATCACACCATATCCAAAACCCTAAAAAAATATGGCTATCACAAAAACCTCTGTCACATGGAAATTGGGTCTTAAAGATGAAGAAGTAGAGTCAATACATCCTCCTTTTGAACCCATAAAAGTCTTAAAAGAAGAAATACCAACCACACCAATTCTCATGACAGAAATTAGGCATGAGCCCGCTACACAAGAACAAATTGCTGGAATCATGCAACAAAACAATTATTCCAATTCTTGTCTCCAAACTATTACAAAACAAACTGATAGGATAGAGTCCATCCTGAAGGATGTCAAATCCACCATTCCCCATAAGAAAAATGATCTAAGAAATAGTCCTATACTAAATAAAACCAAATAAAAGAAAGCTTACAGAGAGTGGAAGGCGCGTGGATATATATATATATATATATATATATATATATATATATACATATATAGGGCAACGATCCAGTGAGAAACATATCTGGCGAGAGCATGAGAGGCATTTGAATAACTCTCCACATAGATCAATTTTTCATAATCCAACCGTACAAATTACAAGTATACCTTAATATCTACCTTCCTATAAAATTTTATCACCATCAAATTTGTAGATCATTCACAACAACAAAATATTTTTTGACGCTCTATATTGAATTTCAGGCTGACCGTTGGATGTAAAAAGTGTATGTTGTACATATCGACATGTAAACAATGTCTGATTGCAATGATTTTTTGTGAAAAGGTAAATGAAATGATGCTTTTTCCATCTATAAGGTTGTATTTTAAAAAATAGTTACTAATTTGTAGTTATTCAAATGCCTCTCAAGCTCTCACCGTAGGATGTTTCTCACTGGATCGCTACCCTATATATATACGTATATATACATGTGTGTGTATATATATATATATATATAATGTTTTCATTTAGTCAACTAAAACAAGAGTTGACAAGAAAAAATATAAATATTTAGAACATAAGTTCAGGTTTCTTTCTAAACTCAAAAGTTAATTGATAGAAGTGAATGATTAGAGGTGGATTAGGGTTGATGATTAAGGTGATTAGAGGTAGATTAGGGTCTATGATGTAAGGAATACTGTTTATATAATTTTCTTTAGGGTGAACAGAGAATGCTGACATAAAATTAATTAAATAACATTAGCGAACTTACAGTTGGCGCAGAGCA
>OY856413.1:825432755-825512755 GCA_963693085.1 Alisma plantago-aquatica
CTAATGAAGGCAAGAATCATACATTTTAAATTAGTTTTGTGCGTCAATTTTGTTGTCTTTGGATGAGTGACTTACACTGTCACACCCCGATCTCACACTAACCACTAATCACGAGATTAGGGCGCGACGGAGGGATTATCACATAAACAAATCACTGAAAACTTTTTTTTTTAAAACCTCGTAATGATATCCGGATTATTGTTGTAAACTAAAACATAATAAACTATTGCGGAAGCATTTCAACTAAACTGGCTAGAGTACGTAAACAGAGTTTACAACATGTAACATTGTTTAACAGAAAGTAAACATAACATTTAATTTACATCTTTATACACATTTCACATACACACTCTCTCTCACCCACGCCATGTCCCAAGGATCGAGGGGAAAGGACTAAGAGACCTCTAACTACTAACTACTTATACCTTCTACAGACTAAGCGTTAGGATGAAAGGATTCTTCAGATTCCTGCTGCTGGTGATGACCTGAAAATGTTTTGAGTAGAGGTATGAGCCTACTCGCTCAGTGAATAGCATTTCACTTAGCTATCACTAAACAACTCATCAGGTTTATAAATTGAAATAAAACATAAGTACAGTACTAAGCAGGGCAGTTCTAATAACATAACAGATTTGCAGAATATAATCACATTTCCATGCAATAACAGATAATTTGAACAGATAAACAGATATAAAGAAATAGCACAAACGTTCGAATACTTTAATTTACTGTGATCCTATATGAGTACCAATTTATATTATTATTATGCCCTAATCATATGCAGTGTACCCTGCATATAAAGATCCATAGCGAACTATGATCCCACCGTACAAGACTTAGCGACACACCCGGGAAATGCTAAGTCTGACTGCCAGCCCTGGTCTGCTGCAGGACTCTCAGGTTCACAAGGCCTCAGGCTCACAAGGCCTCACTACACTCTCAAAAGAGTGAACTCTAGACTCCTCCTCAAACCTGAGCACACAGGTGGAGACTCTTACCGGGTTACCACCGTGACACAAGCACGAATTAATGTTGAATAACCCCTATATACTCCAGTGTCACCGTGACATCGCACGTGTTGTTGTTGAACACTGCCTTTCTCTATCCTCGTGCCTGTGACTCCGCACAGTTATTGTTGCAACACGAGTTTTACCCCCTGGATGCAGACCTCTCAAAAGGGGTTCTACGGTGTTAGGGCACCTAAGTCTATTAACTGATTAACATATAAACATTTAAACAGGAATATCACATTTACTGATTTCATATCAGATCACAATACACTGTCATTCTAAACTGACAGAGCAATATATTTCAAATCATTGTAATTTCTGAGAAATTCTCATACCATGCATTCAGGTAAATTAGAAATGCATAAATAACCCAACTTATTTCAATTTGGCACATACATAGCGAATTTATGCAATTGAACATCTTATTGCACAAATTAAAGAAATTTACTTCACATATGAGAATCATACTCAACAATTATCAATTCTCTAAAATTCTCGAAAAATGTGCACATTAACCCAAATCCTGGTTCGTGCATCACTTAACTCAATTAAGAGTTAATTACATATCATAATAAAATTTAATAACAATACTTGAGAATTTCTAGTAATATTTCAGAGAAATGTGCCATTTCATGTAAATATCAATTTACACATATTAACGTCAAAAGATATATGCAATTAGGGTTTTCATGCATATTTTATTTATTCATATCAACTTTGAAATCGTACATCTGATAATTTATCAGAAATCCCTATTGTCTGGGTTCATACCCAAACCATACCATTTTCAGATATGAATTTCTAATTTCAACATTCAAATATGCAATTTAGGTTCCAATGAACCATATAAATCAACTGATTCAATCCACACTGATCAAATGCTAAATTTAATCATATAACAGCGTCTAGAAGCAGTTTATGAAATAAAAAGTCGGGCGACGCCAAACGCTGCCCTACGCCTGATAACGCCTGTTATCAGCGTAATTCATGCACATAACTGGAAATATTCAAACGCCTGAGTTTATTAATGATAAATGAATGAAACTCTACTCACCGTGTTTCAAACTGTCCGGGTTCGTCCGGAAATGCGTTCAGGGTCTAATTCCGGGCAATTCACGTGATCATCCTCAACCTTGAAACAGTTCTAAAACTACCTGTTCCACGCACAGGTTCATACACATAGCTGATTCAATGCAGCTTGAAGCTGGTTGGCGGCGGATTTGAACCCTGGGGCTCACGACCGGACTCACAGTGTCGCTCATGTGCTGCTCCTCAAGCCTAAACAGCTCCTGACCGTGGCTGCAGCTGGCCGTTGGTCACTGTTGCTGCTGGCTGCTAACGCAACTCTGTAGGTCAGCCAACGTTGCTGCTGTTTGGGGGCACTAAGGCATGGAGAAGAGAGCTAAAGGATGGAGGAAGAAGAGGAGGTTGACGGCAGAGGTTGGGCACAGCTAAACCGAAGCTTTTAAGCCCTAATCGTCCGCCATATCCTGCTCTGCTGCTAGCTGGTCAGGCTGCCACCAAAAGGGGCGCCGCTCTTGCTGAATTTGAAGCACAGGTGGGGCAAAAGGAGGCGGGGCGCTGCATGCCTGGGGCGAGGAAGAAGGAAGGAAGGTGGAGAAGGCAGGGGCGTCGCTGGTTCGGGGCTAAGGGCCATGAATCGCCCTAGGTCACTACTGCTCGAGCGGCCTGCTGCTGCTCATGTTGGGCGGCCATGGCTGCTCCTTGATAGGGCATGGAAGAAGGGGAGGAACAAAGAAGGGAGGTGAAAGGGAAGGTGGCGCCGCTGGTCGAAGGTGAGGGAGCCAAGAAATCGCCCTCACGAGCCCCCCCTGCTGCGAGGATCGAGCAGCTTGGCGCTAGGTTGGGCGCCGCTCTGCGTTTTCTGGCATCGGTCGGTTGGGGAAGAAAAGAATAAGGGAAATGAAAAAGGAAAATGATTATAAAGCAAAAAAAATTGGAAAAATTGCTAATTCAACCCCAGAAATTGAAAATGCTATAACTATTGACTCGGAGGTCCGTTTGAAGGGATTCTTCTTGCAACGTTTCAAGCGCGAGGTTCTCTACAACCTTAGGGCAATAAAATATGCAAATTAACATGTCACAACTAGTCACATCACTAATTGCAACAGTGAGTACTCAACTCGACTTAATTAACCTAACAATCATCATTGCCATTAACATTAATTACCTCAGATGTTTCAATCTCAACTATTGATTCACATATAAGCTTATCTTGATTAAGACTTTGTCAATCTGTCCACTATAACCCAAATGGAATCATGATTCCTAGTTGTCCTGGGTAGACCAACTACGAAATCCATGGTTATATGATCCCATTTCCACTGTGGTATCAGTAGGGGTTGCAACTTACCTGCCAGCTTTTGATGTTCGGCCTTGACTTGCTGACATACTGCACACCTAGCCACAAACTCAGCTACATCCTTCTTCAAGCCGAGCCACCAATACAAGTCCTTCAGACTATGATACATCTTGGTGACACCTGGATGCATAGCATACATCGATGTGTGTGCTTCCTCGAGCACTAACTTCCTCAGATCATCAGTATTGGGGACCACCATCCTATCACGATAGTAGACTAGTCCATCCTCGGACTCATGGAACCCATCACGCTTTTCGCTGCCGTACTCTGATCTGATCAACTGTATTGTATCATCTGTTTGTTGTGCATCCTTGATCTGTTGTCTCAGTGTAGGCTTAACTTGCATCTATGCTAAAAGTCCAGCTAACAAGGAGACTTCCATCTGCACATTCATCTGGCGCAGGGAGACGAGCATATCCTGTCTATGGCATACTAGGGAACTCAACTGTGCCTTCTTGGAAGAGGAGGAAGAAGAAGACTTTCGGCTAAGCGCATCAGCTACCACATTCACCTTACCAGGATGATACTTGATGGTGTAGTCATAATCATTGATTAACTCCATCCATAGACGTTGTCGCATGTTCAACTCATGCTGTGAAAAGATGTACTTCAGATTCTTATGATCCGTAAAGATCTGACACACTTCTCTGTAAAGATAGTGTCTCCAAATCTTTAGCGCGTGAACCACTACTGCCAACTCCAAATCATGAGTCGGATAGTTCTCCTCGTGTTTCTTGAGATGTCGTGAAGCAAAATAAACCACATGATCTTCCTACATCAACACACAACCTAAACCTTTCTTGGAAGCATTGCAGAAAACAACATAGCCCTTTCCATGCTCTGGCAGGATTAACACTGGAGCACTGGTCAACTTTTCCTTCAGACTCTGGAAAGCTTGCTAGCAACGATCATCCCAGACAAAAGGTACATCTTTTCTTGTCAACTTCGTCATCAGAAACACAATCGCACTGAAGTCCTTGGTAAACCTCCGGTTGTATCCTGCTAAACCCAGAAAACTGCAAACTTCTGTCGGCATCTTCGGCTGTTCCCATTCTGCAACGGACTCCACCTTCTTTGGCTCTACTTTGACTCCTTATGTAGATATCACATGACCCAAGAAAGTTACTTCTTCTAACCAGAACTCACACTTACTGAACTCGGCATATAACTGATGTTGGCGAAGAAGAGTCAACGCTCGTCGAAGATGTTGCTCATGCTCTTGCCTGTCCCGACTGTAGATCAAGATGTCATCTATAAAGACTACAAAAAACTGATCTAGGAATGGATACAACACTCTGTTCATCAAGTCCATGAAAGCAGCAGGTGCATTGGTTAGCCCAAATGGCATAACAACAAACTCGAAGTGACCATACCTCATCCTAAAAGCTGACTTTGGTATGTCATCCGTCTTAATCCTCAGCTGATGATATCCGGACCGTAGATTGATCTTTGAAAACACAGTGGCGCCACACAACTGATCGAAAAAATCATCTATCCTCGGTAACGGGTACTTGTTCTTGATCGTGACCTTGTTCAACTGTCAGTAATCTATACACAACCGCATCGATCCATCCTTCTTCTTGACGAACAACACTGGAGCACCCCAAGGCGACGTACTCGGTCAGATGAAACCTTTCTCCAACAACTCTTGCAACTGCTTCTTAAGCTGTGCCATCTCTACTGGATCCATCCTATACGGAGGTTGTGCAACTGGTTGTGTTCCTGGAACCAGATTGATCTCAAAATCAACCTCTCGGGGCGGAGGAACACCAGGAAACTCATCAGGAAACACATCGACAAACTCTCAGACAACTGACACCTCCTCGAGACTAGGACCTTTCACCTTGGTAGCCATCACGATATCCACAACGTGAGCTAGGAATGCCTCACATCCTTTTCGTAACAACTTCTCAACCACCATAGCTGATACCAGACACGTCGGAAGAATCTTCCTATCTCCCTGGAAGATCCACTTCTCTCCATCATCATCAAACACTGCCTGTTTGGAACCACAGTCCAAAACCACCTTATACTTCTCTAAGGTATGCATCCCTAGGATAACATCAAAACCATGCATATCAAGTGGTATAAGATCCACTTGAATGTCGTGTCCTGAGAAAGACAAGACACAAGATGGACACTCTTCTTGAAGCATCAAGGAACCAGCAAGAGGGGTTTCTAACAACAAGCTATCTTTCTTACGGCTAACAGGTAAATGATAGTACTCAAGCATACTATAGGTGATAAAAGAGTGTGTAGCACCCGGGTCAACCAGAACAGATATAAAGAAAGAAGAAGACATATTAGAATGAAATAACTCCATCTGACTTGTCACCACTCGCGGGTTGACTATCGCCTCCGGCTGACTCATAGCATAGAATCGAGCCATTGCTTGTTGTCCACGTCCTCTACTTCCTTGAGCAGACGATCCCTCTTGTGATGCTTGACCACGTCCTCGCCCTCTGCTACCACTGGGCTACTGTCTATCATACCCTTGATGATTCTACCTCGGTTGTTGTGTTACTTCAACATCTCTATTTGGGCAATTGAACCTCCAATGCCCGATCTGACCACACAGATGGAATGACTGGTCTCGTTGTTGTGGCCTAAATGGCCCTGTCATTGCCAATGAAGCTGTACTATGTGCCTTCGACGGTGAAGAAACATAACCTCTTCCCTTACTCGGAGACCACTGCGTCGGTGCACTAGAACCTCTCATCACTGACGGTGCTGCAAACCTTGGCTTCTTGAAGCCACCAAACCTCTCTCCCTAAAACTGAGCAGGCCTCTTCTTAGACATGGATTCTCTTTTCTCCCTTACTGATCGTTCGATCCTCCGGACAGATTACACAAACGTAGCAAACCGCTCTCGATTCTCCAACACAGAAACAGGTGTTGTCAGCTCAGAACTCAAACCTTTCTCGAAAGGTCTGATTCGCTCTTCATCTGTCGCTGCCATGTGAGGACAAAACCTCAACAAATCCATGAACTTGGCCTCATACTCGGTGATGCTCATCGTTCCTTGTCGCAGGCTCTCAAACTGACTGATCTTCTCATCCAGATGCGTCTTTGGGAAGTATCTACTGACGAACTCGCGCCGGAAAACCTCCCAACCGATCACCTCACCAGGTCGCTTCTCCTCCTCGATGGTCCACCAGTGACCAACACTACCCTTCAGAAGGTAGACGACGTGCTTTACTTTGTCTACTTCGGGGATGTCAAGGATCCAGAAAGCCTTCTCAAGACTTGTCAGCCACATATCTGCATCTATTGGATCAGCCGTTCCAGCATAATCTGAAGCTCCGACTCAGCGAAGCCGCTCAAAGGTCTTCCCAATACCTGATGTTTCACCAAGGGGAGCCTGTGCTCTCGACGGAGGCACCGACAATCTTTCTACCATGAGATTCATCGTAGCCATCATCTGCCCCATAAGCTGTTGATAGGCAGGGTGTTCAAGAATGGCTGGGTCAGGTTGGGGGACCTCAGGCACCCGATCTTCATGTGCCTGCCCTATAGCTCCATCAACTGATGCAGCATCGCTGTTCTCAGCGTGTTCTTCATGGTTTCCAGACATCTTGGCTTTTCTTCCACTGAGGGCAGAAGATAATTGTGAGAAAATATGGAAAACTCACAAGAACAGACACAACCTAGTCCTAAATCCCTGTACACTCAGTGAACCTAAAGATCTGATACCAAACTTGTGGCAACACATCCCACTATCACACAGACAGTGAGGTGTTACGTGAAAACGTGCGGAAATCACCATAAACCACAGATTAACAAAAACACGGGTTAATTAAAATCGATTGCGGAAGGCAGGTAAACTAAAAAAAACTATTATATTTGAGTCTACATCCTGCAAGAAAACATGTTATACAAACATATACGAGATCTGATACGTGTCCACAGCTTAGGAGACCAGCTGTCATGTCATCACATGAGTTCATCACCTGTTTATACATACATAACGACCCACAACCGGCCAATAGCAGGATATATAAGGGATCAACATCTATACATCATGAAACAATGTCAAAATGCTCCCAAGGACCTGAGAGTACATGGATGACTCTAGACTCTACTACAAAACATCCAAAACGGCAGCATATCCATCTCTTGCCTTCTACTACTCATCTTGCTGCTCGGCCGCCACTCCACGACCACCACCACGCCTAGTTCGACCACCTAAAAAGGGTGTAAACCAGCGGGGTGAGACACACAGTCCCAGCGAGAAACATAACTCCCCGCCGAAACTACAAAACCTCAGAAGGATAAAGCAGATAACTGATAAGAAGTATAACGAGAGCAGTTATAAAGAAAAGTTGTTCATACTAGCAAGCTTACCAGATGTACAAAAGGCATACACCTAAGCATTTCTTTATGGAACATGATTAACAAGATAAGATTTATAAGGTCTTACCACATATCATGGGGAACATATAAGCAACTCCAAGAAATAACAGGATTAACTGCACAAGCAAGGCCTCAATCAATGTTTCGTGTTTTGTCTTAAGTAGTAAATACTATTCGGCTAGGTTACGTACTATTATGCCCTGAGGAAGTGAGCCGTACCGCTCAAATCCAACCTTCGATTGCGAAACCCAACCCGGTGCCATACAAGGTCAATGGAAGAGCCGGACTCCACGACCTCTCTGCCTCGTGGTCAGTGCACAAGTACAACACAAGTAGGACCGCAGTCTCTTTCTTAGGTGGCCTCAGCCACAGGGTTAGGCTACCCTCTGCCTAGCCTGCCTCGGTACATGTCTCGGCACTAGTGAAACTGAGCCACGGGCCTGTTCACCGTGCTCTAAGCCATGAACGCATTCATGCTCCCATATCACATATCCTGAGCCATGGGCCTATTCACCATGCTCTTCACATACTGAGCTACGGGCCTGAATCTACATTCTGGAGTCTACAACCAAAGTTGCACTCTTACCTCCTCACTTTAGGCTAGGAGCAACCTCGCATATTCAACAATATGCGCTCCGGGTCAACCCGCAGGAGAACCCGTTTCACCATCACCAGTTCCTGACGATGATGGATCTATGGCCAGGGCAACTGCATGATATATTTCACTGTGATTAATTAGTATCTTTTATATGGATTTCAAGATTCAACCAAGTTATATAACATGTAAACTATAACAAAAATAAACAACATAAAACTCAGCATTTTACTTTTATTGTAATCAACCTCATCCTGATCCATCACAAGGATCCAACATCACATGTTATCACTTGGCTTCTTGCCAATCATCTAGATCCATCTCAAGGATCATCACATTGCCATGGGATCTAAATCCTCTATCACATAGTACCACTGCCTCTCAAGGCATTCTCATCAACTTAGGTACTTTAGTCAAACTTAGGTACTTAGACCAGAGCACATCATATATGGTATCTCATCATCAAGAGTAATTATTCAAGCAATGTTACTCAATTACATATACCTCATAGCCTTTGACCTGGCTATGCAACTGCATGGAACACCTACATGGTTAGTATATACAATCATCATAGAAAGATCATATTATCAACATAGGGTGACCTTGATGTTCTATCAATCATGCCTGAACTTGTGACCATAGACATTGATCATATTATCAAGCAAATCATCTTACATGCTTACCATTTCCTTAGCATTATACATTATATCAAGATGATCACATACATGTGTAAAGTCATGTTAAGATACATAGATAAACTCTACCATAACGATTATCATCAAGCATATCAGGGGTCACCATCATGACTAAATGTGATGGCAAGAACAACATTAATCATATCGTTTTCCATAAGGAACATGACCCTCACTAAAAGCACCCACTACCCTCACCACAGGTGATATCGGGAAGGGCACCCTCATCTATCGTCCAACCCATAACGGTCGACACATATCGGCCAGGCACACCAGTGCCTATCGGCCAGCATAAGGGTGCACCATGCAACGCTGCGTCAGGCATATCGTGCACTCACCACTGTCGTGCACTGTGGTACAATGCAACGCTGTCGCAGCACCAAGGGTAACGTCAACCAAGTGTGCAGCTAACCAAAGAAGCATACCATGCAACGGGGTGTCATGCTTCATGGCAATGGCCACAAGGCTACCTCCTTAGGTCAGGTGTATTGGGCAACAAGGTGTCGTGCAACGCCCAAACAGTGTCGTGTTATTGGCTGACACGCACAGAGCTAAGGCCAAGGGTGACGCTCATTATAGAACTAGCTAGCAGCATCCATACCTTAAAGCACAACGACACCAAACTACATAAGTCATGTGTGTCGGGCAGGGCACTCCGCAAGAGGCAACTCCTAAGGGTGCAACTCAAACAGCCAGCAGGGAACCTGTCGTTCAGCCAACCTATCCATGGCCTATCGGCCGTCACAAACAAGGGCTGGTAGTGTGACGCCCGACACAAGGTCAGGGACCCGGGGTATCGTCCATCACAGCCACCACAACATGTCGTCCAAGGCTCTAGGTCAAGAGGTATCGGGAAGCACCTCCCCCAAGATCATAACAGCCAAGATGCAACTCTACAAGATCGTCATCTACCTCAAGCACAAGGGCACCAAACCCTAATGGATCAAGAGGATGGCTCACCTCTCAACTTAAACGAGAGAGGGGTCTTGCACATCTCTTATCACCAATCGGGCAAAATAAGGAACAACCCTAAACGAGGTCCACAACTACCACCAAGATCACACTTCAAGTCCATGGTGAGAGGAGGGTGTTGCTCAAACTGCTAGAACACAAGCTCACCTCTCAACTTAAATGAGAGAGGAGTGTTGCACATGATACTAGATCTCAAGCTCACTCCTCAAGACCTAGGAGAGAAAGGAGTATTGCTCACCAAGAAACCCTAGAACACATGGTTCGGCCAACAAGAACAACTTAAGCAAGGAACTAACTAGCAACTCATATAGCCGACATGATCATAACAACATATAAGAACATAAAGGAAGGTAGTTTAGTTAGGGTTAGGAGTTATGTAACCCGTCTTAAGCAAGCTCCAAGCTCCTAGCTCCAAGCTCCACGCACCACCAAGGAAGAAGGAGAGCAAGGCACTCTAGGGTTCGGCCACCACTAAAGGAAGAAGGAGACTCCAAGGAGGATCAACCAGCAAGCTTGCAAGAGAAGAGAGTGTGTCGTGCACCAAGGAGAGGAAGGCTAAGGAACTAAAGGGATCCTTAGCAAGGGAAAGGAAACACATATATAGAAGGGGATGGAGGAGAAACCAAAGTAGAGCAAAGCAAGGTGTCGCCCACCTAGGTACACTTGTCCATGAGCATTGCCATCACTCTAACATGTCTTAAACACATGTCCAAGGCCATTGCCACATGCAAGCATCAAGCACCAAGTGTCCACTAGTGGTGACACAAACAAGGTCAAAGATGGTCAAAGATCCATGGGCAACACACCTGGATGACACACCACCAACATGGGCGACACAACCATGGGCGACACAAGCACCCTCTAGCCTGACACAAGGTTCAACCAAGCAAAGGCAAGGCACCACAAGGCCCAACAAGCTCAACCAAGCCCAAAGGAACACAAGCAATGGGCCCAAACCTTCCTCTCAACACTAGAGGAAGCAAGGTGAGGGAGGAACACCACACAAGGTGACAAACTTGCCCACAAACCCTAGACTTGGGTTAATTGCAAGTAGCCCCTCCAACTCTCAACAAAGCACCAACAAATTCTAATTACCACTAAAGGTGATTAACAAGCATCAAAGCATCAGGGTTAGGTAAAGCAAATAGGGTAAACCCTAAACGGAGGTCAGGGTCCTAACAGTTAATTGCTTCTGGAGAGAAATTAAAGGTTGGGAAATTTGTAGATTTACACAGCCAATACCGTGCCTCGGGAGAGGGCCTACAGGTGTGAAAGGAATAACCTAGAGTTATTATTAATGCACCTAAATAATTCCTAAACTGTTATAAAAGTGGGGTTTGTCTTAGTATAGGTAGTGTATTATGTTGCGAGAGTGGGTAATACTTGCTAAAGGTCCTTAGTCTAGGGTTAAGGGTAAATGATTACTAATGGAATGGAGTTAAATATAATGCATACTATGGTGAAACTTTAATCCTAAGGAATCCATCAAGTATCGATCACAATCTACTTAATTTAGATTTTATTCTTGCATTTAGTTATTTTTTTTTTTGGAAATTTTCTTGCATTTAGTTATAAAATAACAAATAAATCACCTTTTCTAGGCCTAACTGAATAGCTTATAGTTAGTAGTATTCTCTAGAGAACATTTCCATGAATTCGACATTCGGCATTTATATGCCTATACTACTCGACTTGTATACTTGTGTTTTGCATGCATAGTTTAGGCGTGTCACCTTTCATGCTTTAGATTCAATCCAGATATCAGAGATAAACAAATTATACAATCATTATAACAATAATCATAATACTAGGTTAAGTTGTTCTCCAATTTCTCCAATTACTTAGATAGCAATGAAGTCATGATAGATACCAATCATTTATCATGAAATCATAATTTTATTATAAATATCGTTACCAACGTAGTTTGGAGCCTATAAGGTCACACACATGGAATGCATTCGAATAGTAGTATAATTGTGGACATGGTTGTAAATGTTTTGAGTCAAATTGATTACTAACACGATTAGGCAATCAACTAGAATAATATTAGAATATAATATGAGTAAATTGGTTAAAATATATAATCCAGTTAATTAGATTTAAATTGTTGACTTATATGATAGGTTGATCGACAAACCTCGAGCGCTCAAATAGAGTCGGATGACCAAAAATTAGTAATTTGATTAATTTAATTAATTATTTATTTAATTATTTAATTAATTATTCAATTAAGTAACAAAATGATTCTATAATATTCTAATTACCTATATGGCAATCCACGAGCATCCCTCTTTAAACGCAATCGCAACCTTTCATTTGTCAAGATTTTTTGGGAAATCATGCTTCCTTTTCTCTCCTATTTATAGGGGCGTGACGGTCGGACTTGAGACACACTCTTATACGTGAACCCCAGACATCATTGTCTCCAAGAGAAAGAGAGAGAGAGAAGGAGAGCGATTGCAACACTATCATGTCACTAAGCAAAGGTTGCTCCTTTCACGTTGGCTTAGGCAGTATGACTTGGAGCTTTTGTCCATCTAGGTGGACTATGTAGAGACACAGACGCTGAGCGACTGTGTTCACAGGACGTCGATGAGGACCATCCATGACGTGAGGAGAGATGCCCATCACCGTGTGAAGGGGACGTTGTTGGACTTACTCCGTGACAAGATATACCTCACGCACTCTCTTTTTAGATATATTGTTGTAACGAGATTTGCTTGTAGGATACATGGAGAATTTTTTAACTATTTTCATTGCGTTTAACGCCTCCATGAAACCTAACAAGAATTATGTGAGACCCAACCTCTTTATAAAGGTCTGGTGTTTGGAAAATATGTGGGTCAAATACGATTAGGGAAAAGGACATAGAGAGGAAACATAAGACCAATTTCATGGCCAGGAAAGGTGGCTAGAGAGCCTAACCTCCATATTTATGAGAAATAAAAGAATACATGAAAATGAAGTCCTAAATATACTAATTCAAGCAACTGAGTTGAACCACCTTGTTTTTGGTCTAAATGTTTTGGGTAATTATATAGGTCTTAGAGGGACCCAACCTAAAGATGAGAGAGGTGGCGACCACATAATACAGAGGTAGTACACAAGCCATGTAGGCCCTTATAGATACCTATTCAAATTATGCATATAAGGAACACACACAATTCCATGTTGTTTTGATAAGTGACATATCTATAAGGCAAAATTTAATAAATACAAGAAGTAGTCAGATGGTGCATGTAAAGATTTTAGAGATTTCTTAGTTTGAATAAGTCTATGAGACATAGAATCTTAAAAATGTGGCATATCCCTATTTAGGAAATAAGGTATGCATGGTGATAGATACACAATAACGATTATTCATTCTAGATCATAAATCAATGTTCAGGATAGAGCTGAAAGTGAACCCTTAGGTCAAGTGGGGAAAATATAGAGGTGCATGACACCTAAGAGTTGAGGAGAAATTCACTCAATAAGTACATACACACCCTTAAACACCCTAGGTGAATGACTAAAGACCAAGGATACATAAGAAATATGAAGAGCTTGTGTGTATAAGTAAATTTATGTGGGGAAATGTTGAATTGAGGAACTTGAGGTGTGGGTTTGGATTGATATACATATCCTAGACTTTGATAGGTACTAGCTAGAGTGACTAGAGCTTGAGAGTCTCACTCCTAATAGCTTGTGAGGAGAAATATGAATCCATGAGGGTGGGTGTGGACATGTAGCTCAAGGGCCTTGATAAAAGCACTCACTATGGATTAATAATATTTTAAACCTCATTGAGTTGAAGAAATTGTGACGTTTCAACACACCATAGTGATATTACTCAGAACAAAATAGTAGTTATGTTAATCAGCATAAGTAAACAACATATAATGAACAACATAGAATAAAATTTTCAATTTGAATATCCACAATATTTGCACAAAGGCCCAACTTTCACTCATTCATTATAGGTAACTTTACAAAAATATAGTTTATGTGACCACTATCACCATCTGTATACAAAATATATATTGCTAATATAGTTACAACATGAGCATCTATACATGGTATACAAGACAAAACTTGACTGATAGATACAACTGATCGAAACCACTCTGCCAAAATGTAAGACTATAGGGATGAGTCTAAGACACACATCAAAAAATCCTCACCAACCTTAAAGCTACTACGCCCCTCCGAATAAAGGATCCTCTTCATAAAAGTTGGTTTTGTATTGTTTGTCACTTAAAAGATGTTGATAACCAAGTGGTGAGATCCATGTACCAATGTTAAACATTGATAACACTTCATGATTTACAATAACTATTAAAACAAAGAAAAACAAAAATAAAGATAGAATTGATCTTTATGAAATGTGAAAGACCAATCATTGCAGATGACACGCAATACTTTGCAAGTGTAGCAGAGCAATACAACATTACAATATGATGGATGGTTGGGTTGCTTCTTTAGGTTTCTAGAGCAAGGAATTAGGGTTTTTGTGGTTTGATTTGGGGGGTTTTGGCTATAGTAGATGAATAAGAAAACAAATAAAGGAAACAAGAACAAACCTAAATTAACCCTCACCTAGAAATATTATTCAACTAAACCAGCAAAGAGAGCAATTGAACTAAATTAGACTAACCACTAACAAGAAAGAGGCAAGGGAGAGCAATACTAAACTATGTCAGGAATTACACTAAATAAGTAGGCAAGAACTACATAAGAAAGTAAGCTAAAGCTGCACTGGGCAAGTAACTGAGCAGTCTAGAACAAGAAACCAAACATGCACAAGTTACTCTAATAAGAGCTAATGAGCATGAAAAAACAGGCTAGTTGAGCAAGCAAAGGCAAGTAACAAGCAAGAAAACATAGTAGGGTCAAGAAAGTAGTTGGGTTAGAGGGTTTTGGGGGGGGGATATGAACTAATCAACCATGTATAGGGTCATGTTCATACACAAACTTTGATTAAATAGCTACAAACAAAATAACAAGGATTAGACTACATCATGCATTCTATTGTATTAGTGGACCATGGATGTAATTGTAGTATGTATGGGGACTAGTCCCATAACTAGCCATCCACCCTTTAAAGGTTCTATTGACAAAGTACTATGTATGCATAGCTCTAGATTTGTTCAAGTCTAGGTTTCTATATTTAGCTACTGATTTTTTTACTACTAGTAAAACATTCGAGTTCCACTCAAGTGTCCTACTCCACAACAACCACCTATGTTCTAATCCATGTGGATGGTCTCAAAATCTTGATTATAGGATCTTTGTTATTATTATGAGATAAATTGGTGCTTTCCTTTTGCCAATCTTGTTCCCGACTTTCCTTTGGTCTTCAGAGCTGCTTCTTGTGAAAAGGTCTATTTAGAGGCTTGATATGAGAATAAGGAGTCTTCTAATTGGTTCTCTTCTACAAACATTAAAGATGAGGTGAAGTATCAGTGCTCTTGTACAACCATTAAAGAAGAGGTTAAGTGTTGGTGCTCTTCTACTACCATGAAAGGAGTGGTGTTAACAATTGTACTTTGTATTTGTCCTTGTGAGGTAAATGAAGCTAAATTGTTGTAAATCCTTGTAGGAAACTACTAGGGGCATACATAGTGCTTTTCATATTGGAACTGTCTTAAATCATGTGTCTCTTATGGTGATTGATTGCCTACACTTCAAATTTATAATTCACTTGCTTTTGATGATTTATTTTTTTAGAAATAAATTTTCTCTATTCACCCCTCTAGAGATTTTAATTGGTATCAGAGTAGGTCTTCAAGGAGCCTTCACATATCTTAAAGAATGGGGGGACAAGAATAATGTACTCGATCATCTCAAACTTAAGGGTGCTCACATTAGTCGATAACTGGTGTTTGATGGATCCAATTGCACCTACTAAAAGAGGATGATGCAGTTCTACTTTCGAGGCATCAATTTTGCTATGTGGAAGATGATCATTCGACCATATAATCTTCTAACTGTGGAGCTGGAGAACTGGGAAGTAGATATGATAAAGGAAGCCACTTTTGATGCCAAAGTTGTCAATATCCTTTACATCTGTCTATCTACTAATGAATTCAATAATATATCTTCATGTGAATCTACTGATAGAATATGGATAACATTATCAATCACACATGAAGGAACCAAACAACTTAAGATTAATATGATACAACATAAACTATAATTATTTTGTATGAGAAAAATTGAAACTACTGCTAAAATGTATTTTGAATTTACTACTATTATCAATGGTTTGAGTGCCTTAGAAAAATAGATTCTAGAACCAGAGCAAGTGGAAAAGATACTTGGATCCTTATCATTTAATTATAAAAAGAAGGTAAACACCATGGAAGAATCAAATGATCTATCTACACTTTAGGTGGAGGAACTCACTGTTCTTGGAGATATATGAGGTAAAACTCCAAGATAATGCGCATATAGAAGAGGAGAATCAACCAAAGAAGAAAAGCCTTGATTTTAAATCCATCATCCAAATTAGTGGTGGAACTAGTGACGAAGATGCACTTATTGTGAATGGTAAGAAATATAAGAGATTTCTTTATAATAAAAATGGCTAGTTCTTCTTATTCTTCTGCTTCTAGATGCTTTCAATGTGGAAATAAGGGACACATATAGAATGAATGATCAAAATGTGCAAGGGAAAGAAATCATCCTTTAAGAAGAAAGATCACAAGAAGGATAAAGGGGAAAAATCCTAAAATGCCTTTAGACTCATCAAGTGAAGAGAGTGGAAGTGAAAAAGAAGTCTATAAAGATGTTGAATGCTTTATGGCCAAATGAGGAAGAAGCATCAAATGAGGTGGATGTTTCTAGCTTACCTAAAGAAGAAATCATTACCATTCTTGAAGAAACTCATAACAACCTTATTGAATGCAAAAATAAGATAAAGAAATTAGCTAAAATCATTGATGATATCTATGTTGATATTTATAGCTTAACTTTTGATAATGATACTTTAAAGTTATCTAATGATGCTTGCAAATGTTAAATTTTATAACTTGAAGAAAATAGTGCTCATTTATATTCTCAAAATAGTGAGATTCTAGCTAAATTAAATAACTATCAAACTCAACCTATTCTGTGTAACCATCCAAACTATGATATGTTGATAGTTGAAAGACAAACATTGAAATAAAATGTCAAACATCTTAAAAATGATGTATCTAGATTGATTACTAAAAATAGTTTACAACAAATTACCATCTCTAGAATCATGGAAGGAAATAGAAATATTGACAATGTTTTAAAGAATTCATATAAATAAGTTAGGATAAGAGGTTTGAGCTATGTACCAAAAAAAAAACTCAATCTATATATTGAGTAGTGACTCCTCAAGTTTCTCCTGAAGTTACTCCTCAATTTTCTCCTAAGACAGATGATATGCTTAAAATATCTTATCATTATAGTGAACGTCTTGGACAATACTCATTTCAATGCTCTTACAACAACAAGGGATTGACGGAAATGGTTTGGGTTCTCTAATGTCCTATTCAGGATTAAGTAAAGAGGATTACTTGAGATTCTGAGAAAATTATGTATCAAATATCATTACTCAGTATCTCAAGTTGATCTGATAGCATTGTATGTATTCCCTTAACTAGAATGGTAGAGGATTAAAAAATTTACGAACTGCCTCTAGGTCAAAAAAGTTTTCCACCGAGGGACCCCTCAGTTGAACTACATATAAGAAAAAAATGCTTCCATCAGTTTATTTTTGATCTATTATTGTTTTACATCTTCAATCAGACTAATTATCAATTAAATTCTCTCCGAAATAAGTTGAAATTTTCTGTTTGTCAATATCTAAATTATCAGAATCCAAAAGATAAACTTATTTCTTGTTTTCCTATGTATAACAACCAAGTATTCTACTTGGGTAGAAAAACCTCTTGTATTTGCAGGCTTGGGTTGTTGATAGTGGTTGTTCAAAACATATGACTAGATAAAAGTGTCTTCATAAAACTTGAAAATAAAAGAATTGGGTTTGCTACAGTTTGTGACAATGGAAAAGGAACCTTTATTGGAATCAATAATTTCAGATCTAAATTTACAATTACAAATGTGCTGCTAGTTGATGGATTGCATCATAACTTGCCTAGTGTGAGTCAACTATGTTATAGTGGATATTATATTCTTTTCAATAAATATCATTGCAAATTACTTAATTAAAACACTCACGATGTCACTTATGAAGGAAATAGAATTGGAAATCTATACAACCTTAGACCTAACACTATAATCCTATTCAAGGAAAATGCCTTATTAAAAATGATGATAGTGACATAGAAAATTAGGGTTTTTAGCATTCATGTAACTAAAGAATTGATTAGAAAATTTCCTAAAGTTGCTTTTGACAAAATTGAGAAAGTTGTGAACCGTGTACTATAGGCAAAAGGAAAAAACTTGTTTCAAGTTTAAATTCATGCTTATTACATCTAGACTACTTGAGCTTATTCAGACAAACTTGTTTGGTCCTATGAGGACACAATCCATTGATGGTAAAGGATATTATTTTGTAATTGTTGATGATTATAGTAGATATAATGGGTACATTTCCTATTTGGTAAGGATGACACATATAAAAATTTATGCTAGAGTTGAGAATGAATTTCACACAAAAATTTGTAAAAAGCAAGGAAAGCATAGGTTCTTGTTAAAAGAAAACAAACTCTGCTCTGTCCGGAAGCCCTACCCGCCTCGTTTATAGAAACAAGGCTGTTCTGGCTTCCTTCCATTAGAAATGATCACAGTGGATAATTTAAAAATTAGGGATTTGATGGTTTTTTCTTCTTCAAATGGATATGATGATATTTTTTCTTCACCACAACCCCACAACAAAAATTGATATTATTGAAATAAACTAGATCTTTACAAGATATGGCTATAACAATGCTTTTAGAACATAACACCCATAAAAAATTTTGAGTGAGGCTATAAATGATTCTTGTTTTGTGCAAAACTGTGGCTTTATACATCCTTCTCTTAAAGAGACTCCTTACTAAGACTAGAGTTTACTACCTCATACCTTTGGAACACCTTGTTTTATTCTTAATACTACGGATCATAGAGACAAGTTTGATTCAAATTCACAAAAGACTTTCTTCTTAGGGAATTACAAGAAAAGCTTATAAAATCTATAATCTCATCAACAAGAAAGTGTAGAAATCAATGCATATTAAATTAACATGAAAAATCTGAAAGGAATGCATTAGATAATGAAAAAATCCCAATAATAGAAGATTAACCATTGAAACCAATGATGATAATGGTATTGAAAATAAAAAATTGAGAACCTCCTTCTCTTTCACCTAAGTTAATTAAAGACGATTTCCAAGAACTAATAATTGAAAATCCTTTTGACAAAGTAAAAATGAGATCATCATTTAGGATTGAAAAAAATATGAAATTTACATCAACTATTGATCCTAAAAAGGTAGATAACAATCTTAAAGATTATTATTAGATAATTTCCATGGAATGAGAATTAAATCAATTTATGAAACTTATGTCTCGAATTTAGTGCAAAAACCTAAGGATGAAACAGTTGTATCAATGGGCTCTAGAAAGAGGGTTTGAATAGAGCTAAATACTTAAACAAGATTGATTAGAACTTCAAATTACTTCAAGATATTAGCTTGAAAATATGTAATTTGAGTGCAAAGAAAACATAAATAGCAAGGATGAGAGAGATCAAATGAGAACAACAACAAGCTATGTATAGTGGTTCCAAACTCCAAACTAGGAGAGTGTACATACACTACCTAGAGAGTCAACCTCTTGAATTTTGCAACCATTGAACCTTCCTTATATTCTATTATAAGAGATACAATAAGACCTTCCTTTTGCAAGTCAAGGATACCTAGACTTACTTTTTAAGTATGAAAAGGAGCCATTAAACCTTACAAGGTCTTACCTATCCTTAGAGCAAGAGTCTTCGACCTCTACAAGAGCTTACCCACTTTTGTAACAAGTTGAACACCTTCTTCGAGTAGATCCCCTCTTGCAACAAGTACTCCACCTTAAAGGAATTACCCACTCTTCTCAAGGATCTTCAACCTTCAACTTCACCTTCACCAACGAGAAGTTTTCACCAACTTTGCTTCAAGGAAAGGGGTTGTGGAAAGAGAAGATTGAGAGCTTCACAAGGATTACAATGAAGTAGCTCTCTCACAAATAACCTATCTCACTCATATTGATGTTTTAATTAGTGAGTAAGAGATAGAAAGGGTCTCTTAGTAGAAAAATCCACTCAACTATAGCTAGGAGCATAAGAAGAAAACTTGGGATGATTCCCAAGGGTCCCCATTTATCGTTGGGGATGTCTACTAACTAGTAGAAGCACTTGGGAATGGATTCTAGTCATTTGGGTGTTGTAACAGATTTAATTTTTATGTTTACAACACTCCAATGACTAGAAACACTTTTTCTGCACATTCCACACAGTGCGGTCGGTCGAGTTTCAATAAAGCAAACTCGACCGATAGCACTATGCCACAAAGTAAATTTAAAGTGTGGGTCAAGTTTATCCTAATGAAACTCGACCAATGACTTAAATTTGTTTTGGTTGTGCTGGGGTGTTGATCGAGTTTGTCCTGGAGAAACTCGACTAACCCTGGCATTTCCCAAAATCCATCAAGGGACAGATCGAGTTTATCACGAATGAAACTTGGTTGACAAAAGTCCCTGTAATGAATTTTTGAAAATGTCATTAGAGTGCTTAAATATTTATTTTAAGTATTCCTGATTTTTTCTCATCTTAATTACAAGTCATAGCATCAATACAAATGATTACAAAAAAATTCCTAAATGTTTTAGGGCATTTTCCACAAAAGTGCATTTGCATTGACTTTGTCGTGTATTTGTTCAAGTTAGGGCTTGATTGAATTGATCCTTTTCATGTACCTTATACCTGAAATCAATCTCAAATAGACATATTAGATACATATGAATGGAATGGTTAAGTCATCATCAAAATATGGACAATGTATACCTGTTAGGTCAACAAAAACAATCATTGGTTTTAAATGGGGGTTTTTTGTAATAAGCTAAGGCCTAGTTTGGCTAGAAGATTCTTAAATGCGGCATTTCTCTATTGTGGTTATTGCATCCTATTAATACACATTGACTTTATAAATACCAGTAACCGTCCGGTTCAATAATAAAAATTGTGATTCAGAATCACGTCAATATTGTCGGAATTTGGAAATGTTGCGCCGCTTCGGCTCCTTGTTTCCCGCACCATTTATTTGGCACCTACCTGCTACAGTGAGTATGTAATTGACGTTGAGCTGAACTACCTCATCTACGTTATTCATGTATTAAATCCCGGAACTTGAAAAATCAGTACCCGAACACAGTGTAAATGAAGATGCACTAAGAAATAAAGCTAGAATTGTTTCTCAAGGCTATAATCAACAAGAAATGATAGACTTTGATGAAACATATGCACATGTTTCTCATCTTGAATTAATTATGATGCTTTATCCCTAGCAACTTGTCATTATGTACTTTTTTTTCAAATGGTTGTAAAACGTTTTTTTATAAATGGAATAGTTGAGAAGAAAATCTACATTGCTCAACCCCTAGTTTTGAGGAATACGTCATCTTGATCATGTCTATAGACTCAAAAGGACATTAAATGGGTTAAAATAAGCTCCTAAAAATTGATATGATTGTTTTAAAACTTTTCTTTTTTGAAAATGAATTCACTATAGGAAAATCAGATTCTACTTAAGAAATATGATTCTGATTTTATCATTACCCAAATATATGTTGATGATATTATATTTGGGGCATCTCAAGAATCATTGTTTTCATGATCTAGTGATATAATGAAAAAATAATTTGAAATGAGACTTATATGGAAATGCCATTCTTTTGGGTTTTCAAATAAAAAAAGCCCTCGTGAAATTTTTCTAATTCAAGAAAATATATTGAAGAACTTCTCAATGTTGGTCTATATGCCCTAGAAGTCAATAATTAGATGATGTCTATTGGGATATTTGTACTTTTGATTTTAGTAATAAGGCAATTCCAATAAACTGATGCACATTTAATTACAATGATATTAATGTACAAAATAAATGTCATTACAATGATGGTTCAAAGTGATGGGACTTCAAGTACGTGACTTCAACATGAGACCCTAATGGATACTAAGAACAATATTCTTAAATGTCCCTAGTCAAGTATTATTGAGGATTGAACAAAAGTAATACATGTGAGACTAGTATGCATGGTGACTGATGACCATGGTATTGTATACTAAGTCAAACACATAATTACTTGTTAGAGAACAAGTAAACTAGACATACCCACCTTGAGAGTGATCTTTGGAGCGTTATATGATAGTAATAATCAACTCTCAAATATGATAGTGGTGTTTTGGTCCTTCAACTTGAAGTTACTACAATGGTCATATGATAATCATAATACTTTGACACTACCCAACGTGATCTTAAAAAGGTTACTATAAAGGTAGTGATTGGGTGTGACGAGAATCATGCTACACATTGTGAGTGTTATAGAAGGAACTTGCACCTCCCATATAACAAGGGTGATATCCAAGGCCTCTTTATAAGTGAGACTAGAGAAACACATGGTCATTCTCATGTGAGTCAGTATATGATATTGATCTAATAAGTGTCCTTCTAGTCTGCTTAGATATCAAGGAATATAGATTGAATGTAATGAGGATGATGTGTACATGCCTCTAGTTCAATATAGATATCTATGACAAAAGGATTATACAACATGGTAACGCTAATCATTGATGGTTTAGCCTTGTTTGACTAATTCTACTACTTGGGTAGAAATGATGTGTAGCTAGACACCACTCCTTGCTTATGGATCATTATACTGATTAGTGAATTCATTGTTGACGTAATACAATGCATAAAGGTTCACACACACAGAGATAGCTTGAAGAAAGGATGAATTGGACCTTATTGTAATTGTTATGATAAATCAAGGGAATCAAAAGTAAGTTTCTAGGATCGAAGTAAAATATGGACTCAGACTTAATAATAAGTTTCCATAAGTCAGGGAGTCCACAATCTAACCAAATAGGGTTTAGGATTCCTGACTTTCCACTCCTCTTTATATAAGATATGAGAAGAGGCCTTCAGGGCACACACACAAATATTCTCATTTTTGTCTCCAAGGTTTGAGAAACCCTAATAGAAACCTAGAGATAGAATGAGGGAAAGGCGGAGACTAGAAACTCAAGTCATCTTTGAGCACTCACATGGATACCATGGAGATGAGTCTAAACAATGGACTCATTCTGAATGAAGATCTTCATAAAAAACATTTGAAACAAGGTAAGGGCAGAATGATGAAATCTGTCATAATGTGAAGGGTAGAACGAAGCCATCTCCCATGCAAGCAAATAAAGTAGAAGGTATCCTCAATGGATTCTTGTAATCTGCCATCTAGGACAGACAAATCAAGGCGATCATCTTCATTGTAAAATAGTGTTATCTACCAGCATTAATTTTGGGGTCAGATAAAGGGTCAATATAGCCATCTATACGACTTTGGGAGTTGTGCAAATAGTTGGCAGATTCCCACATTCCTCCATTGACAGTCATTGATGGATTGTTGTGATTAAAAAATGAAAAATAGTTTTTTTTCACGCACCCAAAGTGACTCCCAGAGTACCAAAAACCCCAAAGATGAGTTTTGATTGTCGATCTAGAAAAATTCAAGTGAGACGTATATTGGAGGGCCCTGATATATACCAAGCATTATAAATTGAATCATTGGAACCAATTGTACAAAAGGTATAAACTTGTAAACTCTAATATGATTTTGTTCCATTAGATGGATCCTTCTTAAAGGATTCTTGGGAAAATTTCATTCTACCGTATTTTTCCACTCTTGAGATTCCTACAGTTCTATCAGAGCTACATCTAATGATCTTTAGAAATTTTTTTAATTATGTCATTGGACGAGGGTAGTGCTTATATTTCATATGAAGAAATTGATTTATGTGCAAATCTGGTTAATGGGAATGTCTCGATTAATATCACCATGATAATATTATGATATGATAATATATATGTATACATATGCAAATCCAAAGCAACGCCTCAAAGTGGATCTTTTTGGTGTGTGATATATGATTATGACTAAACCCTAATTGTGATTGCGTTTATTACATGTTGCTTATTGTTTGTAATTCTTAATATGGCTTCCATGTTGTACCTTCTCTAATGATTCCAAATGTATAGCTTCCCACCTTATTTCGGCCCCTTGAATGTAACTCAAGGCTTCTCTTATATATCATGTAATACTTTATGATAGTATAGGATATAGGATTTCCAACATGTTGGAAATGTAGAAGGATGAATGTAAGACAATCATAACAACAATGGATTGTCCATAGTGGCCGCTCGTGATTTAAGAATCCAAGAGGGTTATTATCTTAGTTTACGTACATGATGCAGGAAACCATAGATGAACTCAATTTTCCATTAGCCTAGAAATATTGTGCTAAGAGGCCATAATCATTGCATTTTAATTATATCACTTGTGGTTCTTGTTTATATATATGATATATAATATATACATATTTGTGATTGGATATGTATATGTATTATATAAAATCCCTCGTTAAATACTAATCTTAAGATACCTTCCAATATGGCATACACATCAACGACTTGATCAATTTATGTGGGCTTGTCAAAGTGAGGTGCATTATCCATCTTGGTCAGGTGTGAGGTAAACATGTGGGTTTACCAAAGTAGAATAGATGGTCTTACCAATATCAACACTTAGGGTCAGCTTAACTAGGAAATCTTAATAGGATTAAGTGCCTAGAAGCATGTTGATGGGTGTTCTGTATGATGGAATTTAACAATGGTTGTTCCCCATCCATCCTGGGGTTGCATGAGATGCAACTAATAAAATTTACCTACTTAAATAATTGAGTTGTGGGTGGTCAGCCAAAGTTGACTCATGATTCAATGAAATATGGATCTTGGCCCACTAGAAAGTTATTTTTTGTAACTTTTTGGATTAGTAGTGAGGGATACTAGTTTGAAGAAAATAGTGGGAGAGATTTTTTAATGAAAGCCTAATTAAATGCAAAGATGTCTCAAATTAAAGTTTGACTTCATGTGATATTGTAGAAACAAAACATGAACCACCTATCAGTACGACCAGTCCTTGAGAATACATGCTTGATGAGACAAATTTTGTGGACTAGTACATGAAAATGAGATGTGTTCTCAAGCTAGAGCATGGCTCAATGTATTGTAACATGTTTCCCTCATGATCCCGCTCCCATTAGACCCTTGTTGGATCCTAGATGGGTGATTGGATGCTCTAGAGGGGGGTGAATAGAGCTGAATGCACTTAAACAAAATTCATTCAACCTTCAAGATATATCATAAGATAAGGTTTCTAAATAGGAAATTTGAGTACAACTAAAACATGCATAGCAAGGGAGAGAGAGATTGAACAAGCACCAAGTGAAAATCTATGTACATTGGTTCCACACTCCAAACTAGGAGTATGTCAGTCCACTACCTATAGAGTTCAACCTCTAGGATTTCTTAACCATTGCACTCTTATATTCATTCATAAGACTTAAAACACATGACCTACCAAAGGACTTACCTATCCAATACAAAGAGTCTTCAATCTTACCAAGGACTTACCCACTTTGCAATGAGTCTTCAGCCTTCTGCAAGGACTTACCCACTCTTGCACAAGTCTTCAACCTTCTAGGAATTGCCCACTCTTCTTGGATCTTCATCCTTTGACTTCACCTTCACTTTGGAGAAGCTTCCACTAAGGACTTACCTACTTGAGCAAGGAGTCTTCTTCCTTCACCAAGGGCTTACCCACTCTTGCTCCAAGTCTTTAGCCTTGATCTTCACCAAGGGACTCCTTCCCTTGTTCTTCTTCACCTCTCTTAGCCAAGAGAGAGAACCTTCATCTTCATGGTTAAAATGAGAGATAGGGAGGTGGTGTAAGTGAGAGCCTCACAAGATATACATGTAGGACTAGCTGTCTTACAAATCTCCTACTCACTCTAATGGATGTAGCAAGTGATTAAGCTTAGAGAGAGAGGAGGCTGTAGGAGTTACTCAACTATAGACTAGGAACCTCATATAGAGTTTTGCATTTAATTCTCAACCTTGGAATGAAGCCCAAGGGGTCCTATTTATAGCTGGGGATGCCTCTTAGCCTTTGGGAACACTTAAAAACAAAAACTAGGTGTTTTGTGGCTTGCAACAGATATATTTTTTATTTTTGCAACTCCACAATGGCTAGAAACACTTTTCTGCACTTTTCCATACAGTACAATCGGTCGAGTTTCTATAAAGGTAACTTGACCGATCCCACTAAGAGACAAGAACAATTTAGGCCATCGATCAAGTTTATTCTGGGCTAACTCGACCGATTCACTTAAAGCAGTTTTAGTCTACAGAGAGATCGGTCGAATTCTGTGAAATGAAAACTCGATCGATCAAAAGTCATTCTCAAGATCCAATCAGGATCAGTCAAGTTTGTAACTTGACCGATGAACATCCTGATGTAAATTTTGGAAAATGGCTTTTGAGTGCTTAAACATTCGATCTAAGTTCTCTTGAATTAATCTAAGCTTAATTACAGGTCATACAATGATTACAAGTGATTTACAACATGATTCTAATGGATTTACATCATATTCCAAAAATGTGCACTTGTATTGACTTTGACTTGTCTTTTCTCCAAGTTGAGATGCGCACGTTAGGGCATTTGGAGTGTGTCTATACCTAATCTAAAATCACTCAAGTAGAAGCATTAGACACAAATAAGTGGAATGGTTCAGTCATCATCAAAATAAGGGTTTAGTCAACTTAGACCTTGAGTCAACAATCCTTACATACTCAGGAAAGTTGAGTACATGGAGGATCTAGCGAGTATGTGCTTTCCCTTGGACAAAGTTGACCATGGACTTGAATATGCATATGTTACAAATATCATATAGCCAATTATTATGAATGATGTGGTTAGACAATTTCTAGAATGTACAAATAATGTTATGAACAACTGAGACCAACCCTTATAGTTTATACTCATGTTCTATTTTGAATGTCAAAATGAGAAGTTAGGGTATAATTGGAAATGATAAAACTAAGATGGGATCTAAGTCAAATTGAAGTCAAATCCTTTTGAAAAGAAAGTAAAGGAAGTTATGGGAAACATAATCAATGTTGGACATCAGATGATTACTGTCTTATCTAGAGGAATTAAGAGGTATAAGGAGATAGAATCTCCACCTTAGGTATTTACATTTTTGAAACAATATTAAACTCTTCTTAAGAATGTGCATTGGATATAATGTGAGAGTATTACATTAACATAAGATAACAATAATATATCTTTAGAGAAGGAATATGTGTGACACAAAGTGGCAAGTATGGAAGTAGTTGCTATTGCTACTATAGGGACACATTTTATCTCAAAAAATTGGGAATGTAATAGAATTAGAGAATTGCTATTACTCATATGACAAAAAGTTCTTGTTTGGACAAAAAATGTTCTTCATTTCTTGTAAAGAACAATTGTTGTTCAAGTTACTTGGATGGATTCCTATATGGAATTTCTTGATATTCATATACAAATTGGGGACTATAGTACAATTGTCAAATTTCTATTACTCATATGTCATTAAGTTCTTATTTGGACAAGAAAGAGTACTTCATTCCTTGAAAAGGACAACTGTTGTTCAGTTTACTTGGATGACTTCCTATATGGGACTTCCTGATGTCTTGTGATATTGAATCATAAGACGCATGTATCTAACATAAACATGAAATGTCTTAAACTACATGACTTAAACATGACTTACCTATAGTATTGTCGCTTAGTCGTACATACAAGATACACATTTCTAAACTCCATATGGATGGATACCTAGGCTCTTTTGATTTTGAATCTCTCTAGACATGCAAATCATGTTTGTTGGACAAAATGGCAAATTTGACTTTTACTAGAAGTAGTGAGAGGGAGCATGAACTTGTAGAACTCATACATATCAATGTATGCATTCCTATTAGTTCAACAAGCAAGGGATGGTTCAAATACTTCATCCCATTGACTGATGGATTCAATAGAAGTGTACTTGTCTGAGTTACAAATTAGGAACCCTTGAAATGTCCAAGGAACTCAAGAATGAAGTATAGGAAAGAATATTAAGATACCTCAATTAGATATATGGGGTAAATATTTATGCCAAGTGCTTGAGGACCTTTGTAAGGAGTATATTGTACAACAATCAATTCCATCTAGAATGCCACAAGAATAATGGTATTTCAAAGAGAAGGAATCACACATTGTTGGACATGGTGCGGTCCATGATGATCCAAGCCGGACTTCTTGATTCCTTTTGGGGAAATGCTCTAGAAATTGTTGCGTTTATACTTAACTGTGTTCCTTCTAAATTGGCTCTGAAGACACCATATGAGATATGGACTAGGAAGCATCCCAATATGAGATATGGACTAGGAAGCTTATGTGAAGTGTTCATTTCCTGAGAAATTGATACCCGAATTTGTCAAGTGCTATTTTGTGGGGTCTCTTAAGGAAACCAAAGGATACTACTTATATATTCCTTCCCAAAACAAAGTGTTTGTTGATACAACTAGTACCTTTTTTATGAACATTAAAATTGTAACCTTCTTTAGGAAGGAGTTAATATCTGTGAATATTAGTGGGAGGAAATAGAATTCAAAGAAGTTCGAGATGCACAAAATGAAAATGAACCTAAGGAAGAATATGAGGGGGACCACAAATTGTTGTGGCACAAACTCCCCCTCAACAAACATAGGAACCTCATAGATCTAGTAGGACTCACCATGACCTAGAGATATTTTGATTTCTTGTTACTCAAGATGGTGTAGTGTTGGTGATGGATCAAGATAAGCCAACCACCTACAAGGAATCTATGGAGGGACCAGAATTTGGTAAATGTCTTGAAGCCATGATAACCAAAATGGACTCCATGTATACCAACAAGGTATGGACCTTGGTGGAACCACCTTAAGGGGTAATACCATTGGGTGAAAGCGGGTCTTCAAGAAAAACAAAAACACGCATGAAAATGTCCACACCTCCAATGGGTGACTAGTGCCTAAAGGTTTCAAACAAGTTCAAGGTGTTGACTGTGATGAAATTTTCTCATCGGTCGCCATGGTCAAGTCCATTAATATCATGCTTTCGATTACAACATACCATGACTATGAGATCTAGAAGATGGATGTCAAAACCACATTCTTAAACAAGAATATTCTTGAGAATGTGTATATGACACAACATGAAGGTTTAAAATTTTCAAAGGATGTTGGAAAGTGATGCAACCCTATTTTGTAGCTTCATGTTGTGTCTTTTTACATTATTATCACATCTAAACATTGCTAGATTGTAAGTTATTCCGTCAACATGTATTTCCCTTTCAAATGCACTTATGGATGTTCTTTGCATGCTTTTCAGTTACTTGGATCACATTTGGATGGATGAGATAGATAGAGGGGGTCCAAAGAAGACCCCAAAGCTTCCTCGGCCTATCCCTAGTGACTAAGCATCAACTCAAGCAAAGAAATCCATGGATAATGAAGATTAAATATTAAAGTGCTATTGAAGACTCCAACATGGCCATGGTGCCAAGGAACGGTCGTGCTGAGTCATACAAAAATTACAAGTCGATGCATACATTTGACATGCTACAACAACAACCCCATAACAGTCATGCTAGCTAGCATGATCATGCCAAGAAGCCACCAAAATGGCCGTTCTAGCCAGCACAACCATGCTGCCAAAGACTAAAATGGTCGTGTTGAAGAGAATGACCTCCACTCCATCTCTCCCACCATGATTGTGCTACCCAGCATGGTCGTTCTACTTAGCCCCCACCACAGCCGTGCTACCAACCCTCATTTCACCACCCTCAAACTTAACATTTTCTACTTCTCAGCACAGTCGTTCTCTGTCACCATGAGTGTGATACCCTCTACCCACCATGGATGTGCTACCCTCTACCCACCATGGTCGTACTGCCAACTAAAAACCTAGCTTTTCTGTACTGAACTTTACCCCCACTTAACTAGTGCTTCCCTACCACCTATATATACCTAGGTGGCGGCTGTAGCATGAGGTCAACCACTCTTTGCTATGTCTTAGCATTCATTGCCACCCTCCTTGCATTCAAGAGCTCCACATACCTCCAACCTTCCATTTCCACCCAAAAACCGTAGTTTTTTAGGGTTTTCCACCATAATCCCCTATTTTCTCATGCCATTTTCAACCTTGGAAGGAGGTGCTTCATCTTCTACAACAAGGAGGTGAAAAAGGAGAATCTTCCATGAGCTTCCATGGCCTTGTACCTCTTTCTTCTTTCTTTTTTTCTCTTTTGCTTGATTATGTGTAGCTAAGCCCCCTTGGTGGGCTGTTTGGGGATAAAATGTTGTTTTGATACCATGTTGGGGGAAAATAACTTGTAATGGACATATTTCCATTCTATGATTATTGTCTCATGCTTCTACCTCATTTTCCATTATCTTACTTGTGGTTTATGCTTATAAACATGGATTGCTTGTTGTATGATGATTGAAAACACCTAGCTTATAGGGGAAAATAGATTGTATGTGGCTGTCTTAGGAATTGCTCCTAGGTCCAACTAATGGATCCATACCTAGCACTCTATATTCCTACATACACATCCATTCTCCTACATACACATCCAATCTCCTACAAATAGGAGTGAGATCAAAGTAGCTAGTGTAAGAGTGATTAGTGCAATTACCTAGAGTTTTCTAAAGGCTAGATGGTGAGTACCATAAGGTGAAACACCCTCATCTCTACCCCGATTCCTACCCTTGGCTCTCAATTTTCCCTAATACTACTTATCCTAGAAACCTAGATTTGCCAAGTCCTATTAGAATTACACATATCCCTAGTTTCTAAACTAGTATCTTAGGGTAAATTCAAATAGAACTTGCCTTGTTGTTTGGTTTGGCAATCTATATTGAATATATAAGACTTGCATGCTATGTTAACCCCCAACTTGGATTCTTATAGAATTCCCCCAAATGGCCCACTCTCCCCATTAATTTCTAAAACCTAACTTGCTCTCTGTTAGCTTGTTAATGCTAGTTTATTTAATTGTTTTGTTGCCTCTTAGTCAATTGCTTAGTTCTTGATAGTTAGGTCTTGTTTGAGTAGTTAGTGCTCTTTTGAGCTTGCTAGTGTTAATCTTTCTAGTTCAAGATAACCTAGGTCCCTGATTGCTATAATGTTTAACTTGTCTGTTTAAGTGTTAACTTGCATTGCTAGTGTAACTTAGTTGTAGTCCCTTTCTCTTGCTAGTTAGTTGTCTTGCTTTGTTAATTAAACTTAACTTGTTTATGGTGACTTATGGTTTTTGATAATCTAGTTTCCTTCTTGGTTTTACTTGCTTGAATCATTAGTTTAACCAATTAAAACCACCAAAAAACCCTGAAAACCCTATACTCTACATTAGGAACGTAGTTTATCCTAACTTAGCTCTAGCACCCCCTCTCCCTATGGATCGACCCTTATCCTACCACTTGCTTATACTATAACACGACCCCATGCGCTTGTGGGTAACATGTGATTGGTTTAAGCAAGTGTGTCATACTAGGTCCAATATAAATTGTAAAAGATTCTTGTGTGTTTTCCTTGGGTGTGCATCCAATCAAGATTCAATTGATTTGGGTGTGCGTTTGAGAATTACACCAAGCTTTTTGGCACCGTTGCTGGGGAGTAGAGACTCTCAGCCTTGCTAGTTAGAGTAGCTTAGCCTTTCCTACTTCCCTCACCATTGCTATTCTTTATTCTTTGATTACTTTCACATACTTGTCTTCTAACTTAGCTCTTATTGTTACCCGACCAGTGTGGCTCAGGTGGTTCGGTCCGGCTTGTCCTCCCTGGAGGACCCAGGTTCGAATCCCCCTGAGCGCACTATAATTACCAACTCCTTGGGTCATCCGGGCTCTGGCACCTGTTTGAGGAGGAGGGGGAGTGGGGTTTCCCTAAGACTAAAAAAAACTTAGCTCTTATTATTTGTTTGTGTATTGTGTAGGTGACAACTATGCATGCTTGGCAGATGTTCGAGTTCTACTACATTGGTTCCCTTTGACCCTGAGATAGGTAGAAGAAGATGCCAGCACTGCCGCAAACAACACCAAGCAGCTGAAATGGGAGACATAGAGGAAGGTCCTCATGGGGACACCCAACCACCGCCCAACTGCCCCCTCCATGAGTACTTCACTCTTGGAAACTAAACCCCACCCATTTCCACCCTTGTTGACCAAATGTTGGGTCAACAATTTTCCATCCCACCAACCCTTCTTAGACTCCTACCCACTTTCTATGGGATGGAGAACGAGAATCCATACCACCACATTGATGCTTTCCTGGAGACCTACTCCACATTATGCATGCCTACCGCTACCGACGATTCCATAAGGTGAATCCTTTTCCCATTTTCCCTAAAAAAAGCCAAGGCATGGTACATGTCCGAGCCCAAGCTAGTGACATGGATGATGAAGAAGAATGAGTTCCTAAAGAAGTCCTATCTGATCTCCAAGATAACTCTGATGAGGAGATGCATCACATGCTTCATGCAAAGGGAAAATGAGCCCTTTCATGAAGCATGGGAAAGATTTCAAAAGCTCCCGTAAGATTGCCCCCACCACGAAGTCCCTCTCTATGGAAACTAGTGTAGGCATTCTAGATTGGACTTATTGAATTGAGCCATACTACATTCGACTCTTCTATGGTGGAACATTCATGGCTAGACCTTCATAAGAGTCTTGGACACTCTTCGAACACCTTGTTGGAAACTAGTGCCACCAAGATTCAAGAAAGGGAGATCACTTTGACAGGAAGTGGGTTCCTCTCCCTCCTCCTCCAGCTCTAGTCAAAGTTGAGGCCAATATTCAAATGATGAAAATTATGGATGATATGATGAACTTGATGAAGAATCAAGTTGGAGGATCTTCTAGTCACTTTGCTAATGTCATGGAGGTAATATGTGAAGAAGTGCAAGCCTTGCAATCTTTTGGGAATAGGAACAACCAAGGCCCCATGTCAAAGTCCTACACTCTAGAGTGGAGAAATCACCCAAATTTCTCTTGGAGGCAACAAGGTAAATATGGGCAAGGGAAACCAAGACAACATTAAGGGATAAGGCATAGTTCAAGGTTTGAAGATGAAGTCCTGGGAAGATTGAGGAGCCTTGATGATGTGAAGAAAGATGTGTCCACTCAAGGGCAAAACATTAGCCACCTCAAGAAAAGACTTGATCAAATCTCATTTTCACTTGCCCACTGTAAGGAGGGAAGACTCCCTTCCCAACCCATGGACAACCCGAACAATGACAGTGGCTATGTAAGCACTACTCAAGGTGCTTATATCCTACAACAAGGACAAGTACCCACTCTTCAACAATACCAAGGACCTCCCAATACCTATCCCCCTCCACCTCTACAACCCCCATCCAACTACCATTACACTGAACCTCCCCCACAAGCCTACCAAAAACCTCCTTCTCAATATCAACCCCCTCCACAACAACCACAACAACCACCTCCACAATAGCCCCCACAACAACCAACTTTCATTCTCTAAAACTGAAATCCCCTTCACCAAAGACCACCACCATCATCCTCATGAGCCCCCCTTTCTCCCCTTGACCAAGTGAATATGGTGTCTGTCACATGGGGGAAAATGGTTGTTGGAGAATTCACAGGAAGGGAGGATAAGGTGACCAAGGTTTGTGATGAAGAACCCTTGTCAAAAAAGTCTTATAGAGATTGTAAGAGCATTAAAGATTCTTCTGTTCCATTTTTTATTGAGAATGTCGAGTGCACCAAAGCTCTTATTTCCCCCTTTTTAGTGATAAATCTCCCAAAGTATCCTACCACTGATGGAGAAGACAATATCATGTGTTTCACCCCATTAGAGACCATGAGATCAACTATACCACCCTTTCTTAGAAGTGCCAAAGGCACTAGACATTCAATTTTCTCCCCCTATTTTGATGAGATCATATATGTTATCCCACACAATTTTTTGAGTTGGTAACACCTGATGCACCACCTTTTTGGGAACTAATGATGGATTAAAACCTCCCTCATGAGAGGAAGACATCCCACATGTCGTCCAGAAGCCCTCAAGCTACTGCCGAAGGAGTTGATACAAGTAGAATAATTTTGTATAATTCCTTAGGAGATCCATCCACTAAGTTCAGGCGTGGATGTACTGGGAGATTCTTAGAATCCTTGAAACAATGAACAACAAGCCTCCAAACATTCCTTTCCTTGGTTAAGGTAGTGCCGGTGACACCTAAAGAAATAATTTCTACAAGACATGTGAACTTAATCATGGGTAGTGACTTAAAAAAAAAGATCCAAACACCCCTCTTATCACTTTCTATATCAAAGTACAACACATCAAACATTCTCTCCTAGATTTAGACGCATGCACAAGCATTATGCCATTATACATATATTTATGGCTCGACCTAATAAAAATGAAACCAGTAGATGGTATCATCACACTGCGTGATGGATCTAGGAGGAAGCCTATGGGCATAGTGCTAAATGAGATAGTAGCATTGGAACAAAGGATAAACATTGAGTTCCCAACTAGCTTTTTGATCATGGACATTGATCATATTGATGGAAAGGAGTACATCATATTGGGGAGGTCATTCTTGTCCACAGTGGGTGCATAGATCAATGTGTGTAGGCACTTTGACAGTCACACATAGAAGGAGGACGATGAATTTATTTATGTTTATTGAGGAAGAAAGACAAATGTTGAGTGATGAGGACCTATGTACCAACTTGTACTACCATGATTTCCAAGAACAATGGTTGGCAAGCCCTTATTTCCGATCAATGTACACTCTATGGGATGAAGCCCATGTTGTCAAAGCTCTAGAAAGGGTTACCTTGGAAGAGGAAGGAGACACCTGGAGTGTAAACACTTCATCAAAGCTCTAGAAAGGGTTACCTTGGAAGAGGAAGGAGACACCTGGAGTGTAAACACTTGATGAAGTGAGAGAAACAAGGTTGGATAAAGGATCTAAAGTTAGCGCTAGTGGGAGGAAACCCACATGATTTGAAATTCTCAAAACCTCCTTATTTTTATTACACCTTAGTTTTTTCAAAAATACACACACACACACACACACCATACTTGATAGTTTTGTTATTTCTAAATCATGTTAGAGCAGGTACCATGGAGAAAAGATGAGGCATGAAGGAGATATCCAAAGGGAGCATCAAAATTGAAAAGAAGAGTGCAAGACATTGGAGAAGCTACATGAAGAAGTTAGGAATGGTCATGATCTACATCACGGTCGTGTTGCTTGCAAGCCAGAACTGATGTGTTTCTCAACACAGCTGTTGTGGCCTACCCTGCTCATCTAATGCTATGTTAATCTCTCCCCTCACTTATTTGTGGTCTTCCATGACTCTGTACCATTTACCTTACTATTCTAAACTTCTACTTCATGCTGAGAACAACATGATTTAAAAGTTTGGGTTGGTAGGGTGGTAAACCCTTGTTTTGCCTCATTTTTCCTCTTATAGTCCTCGTTTTACAATTTTTTAAGATGATCAAACAATTTGACTAACTTTCATACTTGTCTCTCCTGACCTTGTGTGTCTGCTTGCATTCATGCATACATGTAGTTCTTTTTCATGTATTTTTGCATAGTTTTTCAAATTTTTGCTCTTTTTACTTTTCGATGCCATGCATTGCATTTTCATGTAGATTTTGGTAATTTTTGTGTTTTTAGCTATGATTTACTTGATATTACATAAAGTAGATTTGGATGTGATTGAAATACAAATTGGCACCATTTTGGCCAAATTTTTCCCAAACTCAAATGTTCTTACCCAATAGTGTGTTTCAACTGAATCTCTATCTATTGTGACGAGAATGATTAAATTTTGGATAATGCAACTTGCTTTTGATGTTTTTGGCTATAATAAGTCCTATGTAGGAATTTTTCACGTGCTCCAAGCCTCTTGAAATAATTTGTTGTTTTGAATAAAAAGGTGATTCTTGCAAGTCTTGAACGTTTGGGGTTTACTTGTTCTATATGAAAAGGAAGCAATCTACCATACTGTTCATTTAATGCATGGCTTGTTTGATGGGTGAATGTTACATGGACTAGTTTACTTGAGTGAGATTATACATGAATTTCCATTGCTTGTGACCCCTCTTTGACCTGGCATTTCTTCTACCATCTTCTTACCTCTCTGCCTCATGAAATGATGCCAAAGTGCATGTATTAGCCTTGGCCACCCCCAAAAGTTTAGGGTAACCATATCTACATCTCACCGCTTCACTCTCACCACCATGCACCTACATACACCAAGAGACAAGAAAAGAAAAAGAAAATAAAAATAAAAAATAAAATAAAGGATGCTCATGTTTAAGAGCATCCAAATAAAGAAAAGATGAGTGTAATAACACTCCACTCCCTTTCATAACCCTTCATTTTATTTTTATACCTAGTAGGGATAAGGTAAATCTACTTTAGCCCTCATCCCCTTATACAAGCCAAGTGGGTCATGAGTAGTGAAATGAAGTATATGAGGTATCTCTAGCAAGCAAAATAGTAATTCTAACCTTTTGAATGTATTTCATGCATGATACGGTCTACCCAGAGCTTTATGAAAATTGCATCACTTGCATATGTGAATGGTGTCCTATATTCTAAGTTCTTGTGCTCTATGATCGATTTACACTTGAAAAATAAAAATGAGTAGAGAGTAGTGAATTGCATGTCTAATTCCTCATGTGAACTCATTTTATCCAATAAACGTCACAATGATTGCATTACCCATGAACTCCTTGATTGAATTGAAAGAGAGATTAAGTTCTAGATTGCAAGTTATTCCCTCAACACATATTTTTCTATCAAATGCACATATGGACGTTCTATGCATGCTTTTCAGGTACTTGGATCACACTTGGATGAACAAGATAGATAGAGGATTCCAAAAAAGACCCCAAAGCTTCCTCAGCCTACCCCTAGTGACCAAGCATCAACTCAAGCAAAGAAGTCCATGGATGATGAAGATTAAAGCTGAAAGTGATACTGAAGACCTCAGCATGGCTGTGGTGCCAAGGAATAGCCATGCTAACTCATACCAAAATCATAGGTTGATGCATACATTTGACATGCTACAACAACAGCCCTAGAGCGTTCGTGCTAGCCAACACGGTCATGCCAAGAATCCACAAAATGCCATGCTGCCAAAGACCATAACAGGCACGTTGAAGAGAATGACCTCCACTCCATCTTACCCACTGCGGTCATGCTACCCAATACGATCGTTCTACCTAGCCCCCCACCATGGTCGCGCTTCCCAGCACGAACGTGCTACCAGCCCTCATTTCACCACCCTCGAACCTGACATTTTCCACTTCTCAGCATGGTCATTCTCTGCCACCACGGGCGTGCTGCCCTCTACCCACCACGGTCATGTTACCACCTAAACACCTAGCTTTTCTACACTAAATTGCCAACTTTACCCCACTTAAGCTAGTGCTTCACCACCACCTATATATACCTATGTGGTGGCTCTAGCACGAGGTCAGTCACTCTTTATCTACCACTTAGAACTCCTTGCATTCAAGATCTCCACCTACCTCCCACCTTCCATTTCCACCTCATTTCCACTCAAAAACCTTAGTTTTCTAGGGGCTTCCACCATAATCCCCTTTATTCTCATGATATTTTTGACCTTGGAGGGAGGTGCTTCATCTTCTACATCAAGGAGGTAAATAAGGAGGATATTTAATTATCCGTGATGGTCTTCTACCTCTTTTTTTTTTCCTTTTTGCTCTTTTGCTTGATTATGTGTGGCTAAGCCCCCTTGATGGGTTGTTTGGGCGATAAAATGTTACTTTGATACCATGTTGGGGAAAAGTAACCTGTAATGAACATATTTCTATTCTATGATGATTGTCTCTTGCTTCTATCTCATTTCCCATGATCTTACTTATAATTTATGCTTCTAAACATGGATTGCTTGTTGTATGATGCTTGAAAACACCTAGCTTCTAGGAGAAAATAGATTGTATGTGGCAATCTTAGGAATTTATCCTAGGTCCAACTAGTGGATTCCTAGCTGGCACCCTATATTCCTACATACAAATCCCTTCTCCTACAAATAGGTGTGAGATCTAAGTATGTAGTGTACGAGTGATTAGTGCAATTTCCTAGAGTTTTCTAAAGGCTATATGGTGAGTAACTTAAGGTGAAACACCCTCACCTTTACCCCATTCCTACCCTTGGCTCTCAATTGCCCTAATAGCACTTACCCTAGAAACCTAAACTTGCCATATAATATTAGAATTACACCTAGCTTTAGTTTCTCAACTAGTAGCTTAGGGTAAATTCAAATAGCACTTGCATTGTTATTTAGTTTGGAAATCTAGATTGAAGATATAAGACTTGCATGCTATGTTAACCCCCAACTTGGATTCTTATAACATTCCCCCAAATGACCCACTCTCCCCATTAATTGCTAAAACCCAACTTGCTCTCTCTTGTCTTGTTAATGCTAGTTTAGTTAATTGCTTTTATTGCCTCTTAGTCAATTGCTTAGTTCTTGGTAGTTAGGCCTTGCTTGAGTAGTTAGTGCTCTTTTGAGCTTGCTAGTGTTAATCTTCCTAGTTAGTGATAACCTAGGTCCTTGATTGCTCTAGTGCTTAACTTGTCTGTTTAAGTGTTAACTTGCATTGCTAGTGTAACTTAGTTGTAGCCCCTTGGTCTTTCTTAGTTAGTTGTCTTTCTTTGTTAGTTGGACCTAAATTGTTTAGGGTGACTTAGGGTTTCTGATAATCTAGTTTTCCTTCTTACTTTTAATTGCTTGCTTCATTAGTATAATCAATCAAATCACCAACAAACCATAAAGACCCTACAATCTACATTATGAACATAGCTTACCCTAACATAGATCTTGTGCCCCCCTCTCCCTACAGATCGACCCTATACTTTCTTCTTGCCTATACTATGACATGACTATGTGCGCTTGCAGGTAAGTGTGTTAGTAAAAGTGAGTGTGTTAATTTAGGTCCTTATAAATTTTGAAATATCCCACGTGTGTTCCAAGCTCGTGGGGTGCATCTAGTCAAATCTAATTGATTAGTGTGTGCACCTCTAGTAGGACACACCCAAAAGGTATGTAAGGTGCAAAGGTCAATCTATGAATTGAAGCAACCATACAGAAGATCGAATGTTCATTTTGATGAATTAGTCAAAGAGTTTGGCTTCATCAAGAATGAAGATGAACCTTTTGTTTACAAGAAGGTTAGTGGGAACATTTTAGTATTCCTCATGGTGTATCTGGATGATATACTACTCATTGGAAATGATATTTCATCTCTACAAAAGGTGAAGACATGGTTTGTAAATAGTTTCCCAATTAAAGAATTGGGAGAAGCCACCTATATTCTAGCTACCAATATCTATAGAGATAGATTTAGGAGGCTTCTTGGATTAAGTCAAAGTACATGCATTGACAAAGTGTTGAAATAGTTCAACATGCAAGAGTTTAATAAAGGGAACTTACCCATGTTTCATGGGGTAAGCATTTCTAAGGCCAATTGTCCTAAATGTTTGGAAGAAATACACCACTTGATTAATATTAAATAAGCCCCAGAAATCGGATATCTGATATAATGAAAATTATGTACACATATGGATGTCTCATGTGCCTCGATCATAACAAGCATGTCTAGCAGATTTTAGTGATGGTCAATGAATTGCAGTGTAGAACATCCTAAAGTTCTTGAGAAGAACTTAGGATGAATAGGTGAGGAAGAATTGATTCTAAAGAGTTACCCAAATTCAATATTCTAAACTCACATGGATGATTACTGATTGCAATATGGTTCTATGTTTTTCCTCAATGGTGGTATTTTCAATTGGAGGAGTTCCAAGCTAGAGACAATGACCGGTTCTATAATAGAAATTGAATATGATGTTGCATTACATGCTACAAAGAAAGTGTATGGGTCAGGAAGTTCATTTTATGAACTTAGAGTTGTTCATAGCATTAATGATGCAATATGGCTTACTGTGAAAATAACAGGGCACTAGCCAAGGAATCCAAATGACACACATATTCCAAACATATTATTTGATGTTTCCATATCGTACAAGAAATAGTTTAGCAAGAAGATGAGAAGATTTATATAATACCGATAGAAATCAAGTTTTTTATCCCTAGACTAAGGCACTATGGCAATAGAAGTGTGATGGTCATGCTATATCTTGGTATAATGTGAGTGATTCACTTTAGTGCAAGTGGAAGATTTTTGCGTGTATACCCTAGAAGCCAATAATTAAATGATGTCTATAGGGATATTTGGAGCTTTTGATGTGATTAATATAGGAAAATTCTAAGATATTGATACACATTTAATTATTACAATATTTATGTATGTAATAAATTTCCTTAGAATGATTAGTTAAAAGCCATGGGACTTCAAGTGCGTGACTTAAACATGATTTCATAACAGATGCTAAGAAAAATATCCTTCAATGTCCATAGTAAAGTATTATTGAGGATGTGAAAACAATAGTACATGTGAGACTAGTATGTGTGGTGACCAGTGAGCATGTCTTATGGGTCATAGGTATTGGATAATAAGCTAGACACATTGATAATCACTAGAGAACAAGTGTACTGGAAAGACCCACCTTGAGTTATTCATGGACCGTTATATGATAGTCATAATCAACTCACAAATGTGATAGTGATGTTGTAGTCATTCGACTTGGAAGTCACTACAATGGTGATATGACAATCATCATGCTTTGACACTACCAACTGTGAACTTGAAGAAGGCTGCCGTAAAGACATTGATTGGGTGTGATGAGAATAATGCTGCACATTTGAGTGATGTAGAAGGAATTCATCCCTCCCATATAACAAGAGCGATATACAAGGCCTCTTGAAAAGTGAGACAAGAGAAATGTATGGCCATGCTGATGTGAGTCGGTATATGATATTGAGATCATATTTATCTTACTATTCTACTTGAAGATCAAGGAACTTAGATTGAACATAATGAGGATGATGTTTCCATGCCTCTAGTTCAATCAGGATATTTTTGATAAAAGGATTAGTCAACATGGTAACACTGGTTGTTGATGGTTTAGTCTTGTCTAACTAATTCTACTACTTGGGTATCAATGATATGTAGATAGACACTGCTCATTGCTTATGGATCATAATATTGACTAGTGAAACCAATGTCAATGTAGTATCAAGCCTACATGGTCACACACATAGAGATAGCTTGAAGAAAGGTTGAACTAGACCTTATTGTAATTGTTATAATAAATCTAGGGAGCTGAAAGTAAGTTTCAAGGAACTAAATAAAATTTGCACAAAATTTAAGAAATAAGTTTCCATAAGTCAAGGAGCCCACGTCCTGGCAAAATAGGGTTTAGGAAACCCCAACTCTCCACTCTTCTATATATATTATATGAGACGAGGTCTTTAGGGCACACACTCATATCTTCTTATTATTGCCTCCATGGTTTGAGAAACCCTAAGAGAAATTTAGAGAGAGAAAGAGGGAGAGGAGGATACTAGCAACTCTAGTCTCCTTTGAGCACTTGCATGGATACTGTGGAGACCAGTTTGCATAGTACATTTGTTCTGGATAAAGATCTTCACTGACAATGTGCAAAACAAGGTGATGACGAGATTCTGCAATTCACCACAGGCATGGACGGTGGAACAACATGATCCTCTAGGCACAAAAATTAGGGAGTAGGTCTCCCCAGAAGATTTCTATGATCCTCCACCTAGAGCATGCAAATTAAGGCAAACAACTCTTTGAAGGAGCAGTGTGATCCACCAAAGTTGATTTTGGGGTTGGATCCAGGGTCAAAAGAGCCATCTCTATGACCTTGGGATCTATGCAAATAGATGATAGATTCCCACAATTTGCCATTGACATTCATTGACTGATTGCCATGATGACACAACAAAAAATAGTTTTTCACGCATTCCTGGAAACTCCCAGAGTACTAGAAACCCCAAAAAAGATTATTGTTGATCTGATGAAATTTAAGTGACACATAGATTGGAGGGTTTAGATATATAACGAACATTACAAGCTGAATTGTTGGAACCTATTCCATGAATAAGTATAAATTTGTAAACCCTAATATGGTTTTGTTGCATTTGATGGATCCTGCTTGAAGGATTCTTGAGTAAATTTGTAGTTGTTGTGAATTTCTGCTCCTATGATTCCTACACTTAAATGGTTTGACATGGGTAATTGTAAACATGATTCTAGTTCTATGGACACATCTACCAAGTTTGACAAAGACGAGAATGCATGAGCCGATTGAAAATTCCTTATATAAGGGTATGATTGAAAGTATATTGTATACAATGATTTCACTCCTTTATATTATGTTTGCCTTTGGTTAATGTGCTCATTTTCAATCCAACCCTATGTGATCTCGTTTAGTTGTTATTAAAATAATCCTAAGATATTTGGCCTCTACATTAAATTATGGCATTTGGTATCGAAAAGATAAAAGTTTTGATATACAAGCATATATTGATGTTGACTATGCTAGTTGTTTACTTGATCGCAAAAGTACTAGAGGTACTTTCTTGCTTACAAATTATTAGTATCTTGGTTTAATAAGAAACAAAACATGGTTGCCCTATCTATCACTGAAGTTGAATATATGGTTGTCGGTAGTTGTTGTATACAAGTACTTTGGATGAAACAAGTATTAAGAGATTATGGTTTCATTCCATCTATGCCTCCCATTTTTGTGACAACATGAGTGCAATTAATCTATCTCATAATCCAATTTTGCACAGTCATGCCAAGCATATTGAAATTCAACATCATTTTCTTAGAGGCCATATTGCCAAACAAGACATTCATTTACACCATGCAGACATCTAAAATCAGTTGGCAAACATCTCTACGAAACCCCTTGCTCTTGAATCCTTTATGGTTATTAGAAACAAATTATACATTTTCCCTCTGAAAGATGTTTACTTTGACCTATTTTCAAACTAAAATCTTGAAAATCTCTATTTTGGCATCGTCTTGAGTAGTTTCCTAGATTTTCCACAATCATTTTCTGCATTTTTTACTATACCTAATCACATCTTCCTTGAAATCATTAAAAATAAAGTTTAACGATTTTTATTTTACCATTTTTAATGTATTTTAGACTTCTTGAAACTCATTTGCACTAATGATTTATATGCCATCATTGCCAAATTATGTTATAGACAATTTTTTGGTCAAAAAGGATTTCAACTGAGGTCTCCTTCAGTTGAAAATAAGTTTGACCGATGGAATCGCAGTTAGAGCGCATCTCACCATTATTTGATAGTTTCACACCTCAGTCAAAGAAGAGTTCAACTGAGGACCTCATTGCTTCCTATAAATACAATCCAAAATGGCTTTTTTCTTCACACCTTCGTTTGCAAATTTCTTCTACTCATTTTGAGCAATTTGCTCTACATTTCTTTGGCCATTTTTAGCATTTAGCCTCCTCCATAGTTCATATTTCTCATTTCTCTCACACTCTTCACTAATGGCACTTCTTCTCATGGTGGTGTCAAGAAGAAGAGGTTCAGAAAGGCTCCTGCAAGCACAATGGTGGTGATCAATGACATCACATTCATCAACTCCACCGTTGCCAACAAATTTCTTGAGCTTTCCTCCCATTCACCTCTTCCAAGATGTCTTGTGGATCTTCACTCCCTTGTCGAGGTTCTTAATCTCAAATTTCTCTTCATCTTTCAATGCCTTATGAATTTTTTTCATTCCATCCCACCATAGTTGGTCAACTAGAGTTTCCCATGAGTTTTATGTCAACCTACATGTATCAGATCAAACTGAGTTTGCATATTCTTCCATGTTAAATGATCTTCCTTTTCTTTTGTTGAATCAAAAATATATACCTACCTTAAAATTGATGATCACGATCGGTCCAACCAACTTGATTTCACTTCTATATATCCTCTAAATTATATTTTTGAATGTAAAGGCACCCATGTTACCCTTTCATCTATTCATCAATCCTTGTTGCTTCTTGATGCCACTAATCATGATATCCTTAGGACATATTTTTGTCTTCCCTTATTCCAAAAGAATGCATCATAAATACCATCTTAAGCTCAAATTTTATACCACGTGCCAATAAAAGTGAGGTACTACAACTTCACATATCCTCATAGATGTCATTCTAAATAAAACTTCTATCAACCTTGTGAGAATCATTCTTAAGGAAATGCTTGACTTCAAGGGACCACCTAATTTGCGAATTTCATTTATGGTCTCATTGAGCATTGTCTTGATGCCTCTCTTTCCAACCCTAATTATGTTACTATCCATTATGTAAACACCATCGATGTTACCACTTTTTAGAAGATGGGTCTTGACTTTGGTCACAAACGTGCTAGACTCGAAGAAGGTACTTCAAGAGAACCATGTCCACCTCCTCCTCCTTTTTACACCCATGAAAATAATACTGCATATATTAAGTTGTGGCTTATTAATTCGGGAGACACATGAATTACTATAACCATGTCATGCTTTACTTGAATAATCACATGAATGCTTTAACTCCTAACCTTTCTGACTAGTATCCTACTTATCTTTATCCCAAAAGCATTGAACCTTTCATTCCAGGGCATGACTATACTCAATCCACTCCATCTCTATCCACTCTCATTCATATTTTGTTCTCTATGGAGCAACTTCAAGACATTACACCTAACTTTAATTTCAACTGGGTTCCCACATTTCTTGAAGCATATGCCCTTGCTGACAAAGACACTATTGGGAGATCCTTTTGAAATACCATGGTGCTACTCCTTTCTTGGGTCGTGATTTAGATGTTTCTCACATTATTCTCATGTTCCACAATATATGATCCTAGATTCTTAGATTTAACCAATCAGTCTTAGTTCTTGTTGTAGGGTTGTATGCTATGCATATTTATTTGCTTGTACTTGGCATGAACTATGTATCTTTCTTATTTTGCCATGTATCTGTGTACTTCATTTGCTTATCAAATATATATGTGTGTGCTCCCTTGTAGATAAAATTGAGATTATGCTCCTCCAACTTTGTTCCTTTTGTTCCATTACGGATACCATGTTAAGGGGGAGCATAATACTTAGGGGGAGCATATTTATTACACCCTACTTTTTGTATATGACAAAGGGGAAGAAATATGTGTTTTGCACATTCTATGTTTTCACTAAGATGGATAATCTTGTTCCTTCTCTTAGTCTCAATTTTTGATATAATTGGGTGTGTACTCATTGGACATATGGATGTCATGTTCCACTCCTCTCAAGTGAAAATCACATACACTTCTCTTGGATGAACATCATTTAGTTTTAAAAGTTTAATTTGTGCAATACTTTTTGGAAATGTTTGTCATATTCAAAAAGGGGGATTGTTGGCTAAATTGGATATTATGCAACTTTATCTTTTGATGATGAAAACATATCCCAATTATGTTTCTAATGTTCTATTCAATGTTTTAGGTATCAAGGCATAATTAGAGAAGATGATTTTACCTTAATTGCATATGTTGTGTGAAAATTGATCAAATTATATTCCATTGTATGTCGTTGTATAAGGAAAATTTAGATTTCTCTAGGTATCATGTAAAATCAAGATATGAGTCCACCCCAACTATCCTGAACTCATTTTGACACTTATATTAGGTGTTTAGGATAGTTAGTCTCATTGCAGGGATCACTAAACAGGCTTTCCAAACAAAAATAGATGATATATTAAAGAGAAATTTCCAGTGAAACTCTTTTTTGATCAAGAATGGCTCATTCAAATTACATCTCGACCGATAGTTAGACATAGTTTATACTTGCATGCAAAGTGTCTCTCGACTGAACTCTTTTCCAATTGAGAGCAAGGTTGATCGCAAACATGTTTGACCGATGGGCAGTCTGCACACTTTTCAGTTAGTGTGCAATTCATAGTTTTTTATTCCACTTATCACTCTATAACAACTAAAGCACTAACCTTGGCTCCAAACCTTCGAATAGCTATCTAAATACTTCCTAAAGGTTTAATATTAATAGGATATCTTAGGAAGGATACAAGCACACTTGAGCATTTCAAGAATTTTTATATTGAGCTTAGCTATATAATTCCCATGTCCTACTAGTTGAAATTTGAGCTCCACTCAAGTGACCTACTCTGCAGCAATAGACTATGTCCTAATCCCTGTGGATCATCTCATAATCTTAATTATATGATCTTTGTGATTTCTATGAGCTAAATTGGTGATTTACTCTCTCCAACCTTGTTTCCATTTTTTCTTTTGTCTTTAGAGATTCGTCTTCCAAGGAGGTCTATCTATAGGCTTGATAAGAGAAGAATAAGTCTTCTCATTGGTTCTCTTCTACAACCATTAAAGTAGAGGTGAAGTATCAATGCTCTTATACAACCATTAGAGAAGAGGTGAAGTTTTGGTGTTCTCAATGATGCTCTTCTACACCCCTAAAAGAAGAGACGTTAACAATTATACTTTGTATTTGCCCTTATGAGGTAATTAAATGGAAATTGTTGCAAATCTTAGTAGGAAATTAGTAGGAGGAGACATACAATTTTTCATTCCATAACTGCTTCTAATCAGGTGTCTCTTGTGGTGGTCGATTGCCTGCACTTCAAATTTATAATTCACTTGCTTTTGTTGATTTATTTTTATTGAGAAATGAATTTTCTCTATTCATCGTCCCTCTAGAGCTTTCAATTTATAGGCTTTAGAAGAACTGGTTTGTCTCCTTGAAACTAGGAGACTTTTTGTCAACAAACAACATAGACACGCTTCTCAAGAACACATAACACTTTTCCCACTACTCAAAGTAATGAGTATATAGAGCCTAAATTGATCATAGTCTCAAACCTACAAAATGAAGATCACTAGTGCTAGTTGCATTATATATGTTGCCAAAATAGAAAACAATAAGTAAGGACATACCACAATCAAGCCTATTAAGCTGCAATAACTATTCATAACACATACCATTTTCTTGATAAAGAAGTCACCCACAAGACACCTTCTCAAGCTTGTCAGTAGGTGGGCATACACACCCACCCCAGGCAAAGGAAGGAACCATGTCCAAGTCACGAACGAAGGAGAACTAACCAACATACCCCCTATTGTGGGCTCTGATCTCCAAACCATGACATAAACACGATTAAAACTTAGCGGAAGCGAATCAGTAATCAGCGGAAGACAAAAATCACGGAAAATTAAAACTTTTTGAGACAAGAACTTGGATCCATAAAAGCTTCTTTCATAAAGAGAGATAAACTGTTTACATCTCAGGATAATTACTTCTCGAGTAATTATATACATCAAGATACAAAATCTCAAGATCACTATACAAAAGACTCCAAGACCTGAGAGTACAGAGGACACATAGGACTGACTCTAACTACATCACATGGCAAGACAATCTCCACCTGAGATTACTGCTGCCCCTGGTGCTGCTGCTGAGACTGATCACCTGTAGGCTGGTTCCTTCGTCTCTGACGTCCACCTAAAAAGTTGAAGTCTACGGGGTGAGACAATTATACATAATTGTCCCAGCGAGAGTTATAACTCTTCGCCAGAAGCTTTATTATAACATCAAAGAATATCTTAAGCAGTAAAGCCTTCAAAGTATTCTATAACCGTTGCAGGTATAACAAGATCTCTACAATTTAGGAGATATGGAGAATATAAACATTATTGCAATGTAACATCAATCAACTAACTTGGAGTCATCTCTAACAAGTTATACTACGTGGTTGATTATGTTTTACAAACAACATTATGCCCTGTGGAGATGAGGCTTACCACTCATACTCCAACTGATCACTGAGAAGTCACATCAGTATCATACATAGGTCATTAAGAGAACCGGATTCTCATGACCTTCACCTTCCTCTGTCAGTAAGAGGATCACTTATAGGACATCTCGTGTCTCTACTACTATAGCTCACCAGGGTAAACTGGTCCTTCGCTATTCTAGAGTCACAGTGGCGTTCTGTACTCTCTTCGTCATCAGGAGGTTTCATATTTACCTACCACTGATACAGATATCTGTGCTTTCTTCATCATCAGGAGGTTTCATGTTTACCTACCACTGATACGGTATGGAATTATAGTGAAGGATGGATGGATTACACATCTACATCACTTTCCTACACTAGGATGTAAGGTTCTACACATCCATGTACCCCACATACTCAAAAGTATGTGCTCCAGGAGTTCCCTGAGGAAAACCTATTTCACCATCACTTAATCTCTGACAATGATGGATCTATGATCAGGGCTCTCCATTATACTTGATTAGTTAGGTACATTCAGTATTCTTTAACAACATACATTGTTCTTCAAACAATAACAGTAGCATAGCAGCTATAAAATAAGAATACTAAATGTAACATGCCTAACTCATATCAATCATCATTTCTCATTATCCTCATCACAAGTCATCTCTAAGGCATGACCCTGATGGTATTCATGGCTCTCACAGCCCATTATCAGCATAGGATGCCACTGACAAGGCATCATATTACTTTACTTATTCATAAGGCTAACAACATGCCTTTAATGAATATAACATCAACACCTATATCTGGATATGATTACCTTCATGTCAGAACCTGCATGGTTAATACAACTGATAAAGGTAATACAAAAATAAGGAATATACTTCCTACTCTTGTCATAAGAGTTGAATCTCTAATTCTCATCAAATAGAGTTTAATACTCAAAAGCATGCCATTACCCTTGAATTAGGGTTTACTATTCACATTACATGTCATCACCCTTGAATTAGGGTTTACTATTCAAATTACATGTCATCACCCTTGAATTAGGGTTTACTATTCATATCAAGGTGAATTGAACCCATAACATCATCATGTATGAGTAACATCTTCATTGATGCTCTTAGATTAGTTAAAGGTTCATCATTTATCATAATTAGGGTTTCTATGATCTCACACAGGTGGATCATACCCAAATTATGCTTACTCATAAGCATTGGAGATGCTTAAATTGGGTTTTCACTTAAAAAGGGTACTTTCTCTCTCTAGAAGTACTTTCTCTCTCTAGAAATACTTTCTCTCTCCTCATACTGTTAGGTGATGTCATCATCACTCTAGATTAGGTTGGATTGAGTCATCATAGGCTAACATAGCTAAAACATCATCATCATGTGATTAGGGTTTGATCTGATCAAGGTATTACTCAATTTACCCTTTAGGGGTATTTTGGTAATTCACCCCATTGATCATCATCATGGTCAAAACCTTAGTCAATTAACCCCTTAATACCCTAGATTAACATTAAGGTTTGATTAGGGCAACATTGAACCATTTACATCATCAGTTGATTGAATGAAGTCAAACTTGAATCACATTGATCGATCTTCAACCATCAATCTCCAACTGATTTGAGATCGTCTGATAGTGTTGACCGTTTAGCTACTTTTACTTTCCAAGACCGTGAGCCCTCCTATAGCTTCAAGACCGCGAGCCTCTTTAGACTCCAAGACCGCGAGCCTCTTCAATTGGTCCAAGACCGCGAAGGTCAAGTTGATGTCAAGACCGTGAGGATCATGAAGACCGTTTGCTCAATTTTTACCTTGAGACCGCGAGGCCCCTCACGGTCTTGAGACCGTGATCCCCCTCTAGGTCTTGAGATCGTGAGCCTCCTCACGGTCTTGAGACCGCAAGCCCTCTCACGGTCTTGAGACCGCGAGCCTCAAATGGTCTTAGCCGCTTGGACCTTCAACAAGATTCAATGATACAACCGATAATGTCAACCAATATTGAAGCCCTCAAAAGGTCAAAGCTCTGTTGACCACCTATGGATTGGGTCAAATAAGTTTATGCTTAACCACTTAGTCATTCAATAGACCCTCAATTGTTGACCAATTAGGGTTGAAGTCGATTCAATTAGGGTCTATCAATGTTCACCCATCAACACTCAACAATGTGACTCAACACAAGGTTGAACCCTTCAATTGAGCTCCAATTGGGCCCAAACTTGGCCCAAACGGTCTTTAGGTCATGTGGGTGGACCCCACATGGTCTTGAGACCGTTTGTCTAAAATTTCATCAAAGTCTAAGGTGATTTGATAGAGGTTGAACCATGATTGGGTCACCAAATCAGTATTTAATCAATTGATAACTTATTTGCAATTAGGTCCTCAATTGGTCACATTACTTAACCCTAGACCTTCAAATGGTCTTGGGTGATTGTCCTCTCGGTCTTGAGACCGTTTGGATGAGTTCCAAACGGTCTTGAGACCGTTTGCCCATCCAATTTTGGATTCTAGTGCAATTTCATCAAGGTCTGACCTATTGAGTTGATGATCATATCAATATTTAATTGCAAAGTAATTTGGTGTAATTATACCTTCAATTGGTCAACTATTCTTGACCCCAGACATCCAAACGGTCATGGTTGATTGTCCTCGCGGTCTTGAGACCGTTTGGGTGACTCCTAAACGGTCTTGAGACCGTTTAGGTCAATCAACCCTAAAAACCCTAATTAGGTCACCATAATTTCAGTACTGATTTCACTTAGGGTTAGCCCTAGTATTCACCCTTCAACTCTTAGCCCGTTTGGAATTAGACCATCAAACTTGGTGAGTTGTTAACTAACATTATTTTGAACAGTAAAATCATACGGTCAACGCCTGGTCAACGACCTTACACGGTCTTGAGACCGTTTGCCCAAAAAGGAAATTTCAGACCGTTTGAGAGTCAGGAATAAATTCATTTAAAGTTGTTACTTAAAAAGGTCATATCTCCCGATTCCTTTGGAGTTAGCCTCCCAAATTTTGAGGGTAATTAGCATATATAATTAGGAACAGGTTTCTTATACGGTCCACGCCCGGTCAACGGGGCCAAAAGGTCTTGAAGACCGTTTTACCTGTCGCGGTCTCGAGACCGTTTGCTCACCTCGCGGTCTTGAGACCGAGAGAGCAAACTTTTGAGACCGTTTAAGGAAGTGAAAAGCGGTGGGTTTTTCTTGGAAATCACGCCTTCATCTCCTAGATCAAGAACAGTACGAATATCCCATGGATTTGCTTGCAAAATATCAGGGAAAATTAGGGAAACATGAAGAACTATCATCTAACCGTATATAAGAGATGTATATAGTAAAGCATGGGTTTAGAGTTATAAAACCCGCCTAAATCTTGCTTCTTGAGCTCCAAGCTTTCATGATCCAAGATCTAATGGCGTCCTTGAGTTCACACAGGTTGTCCAAGGTGAAAACTCCAAGGAAAGACGAAAAGAGATGGCTAGAAAGATAGGGTTTTGAGAATTAGCCACCAAATTGACCTTGAATTCGAGTTCTAACCATGGAATTAGGCAAGAGAAGGGTCCCAAACCTACCTTGTTTCCCTTGGTCGTCCTCCTTAGCTCCAAGGCAGTCTTTGGTCGTCTTTGGTGAAATGAAACAGTAAGGGAACGAAGGGTAAGTTCCCTTGCAACTAAGGGAAGGAGAGCTTATATACATGGGGTAGGATTTTCAACATTAGTTCATAAGTTGTCCATAATTCCAACTAGGTCCCTCCTTCTTTACTTGATCGTCACTTCCTCTTTATTCTAAGGACAAACCTTCTCTTAAGGTCTTAGGAAAAGAAGGTAAAGGAGAGCAAGCTAATAATGAGGTACATACATAAAGAAATATTGCACATATACCCTGATTATTCAATCACAAGGCATATCTCATAACTTGATAATTCAATTGAGGTGAATCCCTCATCATTTCTTCTCTTAATGATGGCAAGAGTCTAAAAAGATACATTAGATGACATATTTTACAATTTGGATTCCTTAATTTGGATAAATTGCATTTTACCCCAAATTAGGGTTTCAAGCACCGTGATTGCTTCCACAGCTGCACCTTGGTGCCCTAGCTTGGGAAATCCCTCAAACTTTACCAAAAGGATTCTCATGATGTCTCAACATCAGAGGAACATCTCAACATGTGCAAATTGCAAGCTAACCCTTTTAACTGGGTAAATTGCACATAGGTCCCTGTATATCAAAACAATGCTACTACTTTAAATAAAAAGGAGCAAATATTGAGATATATGTTTCTGAGAAATTAATTACATGCTCAGAGTTAATCACAAAGATTTAATTACATATTTAGGCAAAACACCTAGGGTTAACTCACAACCCAGGTCAGGGATGTTACAAATTATCCACCCCTTACAAGGATTTTGTCCCCGAAATCGATAAAACATACTAAGAGAAAAGGGCAGGATACTTCCTTCTCATCTCATCCTCTAACTCCCAAGTGGCTTCTTCAACACCACGATGGTTCCAGAGGACTTTCACAAGACTTATATCTTTCTTCTTTAACTTTTTAATTCGTCTATCAAGGATTGACATTGGTCCCTCCTCATAGGATATGTCATCATTCAGTTCTACCTCCATAGGTTGTAGAACTGACTCGGTGTCTGGGTGACATTTCTTCAACATTGAAATGTGAAACACAGGGTGTAACCTCTGTAACTCTGGGGGCAACTCTAGTTTATATGCTACCCTTCCAATCTATTCAATGATTGGATAAGGTCCCATAAATCTTGGAGCTAACTTCCCTTTCCTTCCAAAACTAAGGACTCCTTTCCAAGGTGAGACCTTAAGATACACTCTATCTCCAACCTGGAACTCTAAGGGTCTACGACGTTTGTCAGCATAAGATTTCTACCTATCCTGAGCAGTCTTAATCTTATGTTGTATTACTTTAATCTTTTCTGTGGTTTGCTACACCAGGTCAGGACCTAACAACTGGTGCTCACCAGTCTCAAACCAACACAAGGGTGATCTACAACGTCTACCATATAAGGCTTCATAAGGTGCCATATCAATACTATGCTGATAGCTATTGTTATAGGCAAACTCTATCAAGCTTAGGTGTAGATCCCAACTTCCGGTGAACTGGAGAACACATGCTCGCAACAGGTCTTCTAAGGTTTGTATGGTCCTTTCCGACTGTCCATCGGTATGTGGATGAAAGGCCGTACTAAACCTCAGCTTAGTGCCTAAGGCTCTGTGTAACTGTTCCCAAAAACGACTTGTAAACTGAGGACCTCTGTCAGAAACTATTGTGACAGGAACTCCGTGCAAACGCACTATCTCTTGAACATATAACTCTGATAACCTTTCAACAGAATAGGTTGTTTTGACAGGTAAGAAATGTGTTGTCTTAGTCAACCTATCAACAATTACCCAAATGGAATCATGTCCTTTGCTTGTCCTGGGTAGGCCAACAACAAAGTCCATGGTCACATGGTCCCACTTCCACTGCGGTATGGGTAAAGGTTGCATTGTTCCTGCAGGCTTCTGGTGTTCGACTTTAATTTGCTGACACACAGGACACCTCAGAACAAACTCCGCAACGTCCTTTTTCATCCCAGGCCACCAATACAGATCTTTCAAATTCTGATACATCTTGGTGCTCCCTGGATGCATAGCATACATGGAAGAATGGGCTTCTTCCAGGACTAACTTCCTCAAGTTGTCCACATCTGGCACTATCATCCTTTCATTATAACAAGCTACTTGATCCTCTGAGTCATGAAAACCATCTTGCTTCTCATTTCCATACTCAGATGTAATCTGCTGAACTGCAGCATCACCTAGCTGTGCTTCTTTAATCTGCTCTCTTAGGGTAGGTTTAATATGCATCTCAGCTAACAAACCGGCTAACAATGACACCTTCAACTGTATATTGTCTTGCCTTAAAGAGATAAGCATATCTCTTCTAGGGCATACTAAAGAGTTTAGTTGTGCTCTATTCATGGTTCATGTTGCTGATTTCCTACTCAAGGCATCTGCAACAACATTGGCCTTGCCTGGATGGTAATCAATTGTACAGTCGTAGTCCTTGATTAACTCCATCCAGCGACGTTGCCTCATGTTGAGCTCATGCTGAGAGAAGATATACTTAAGGTTTTTGTGGTCTGTGAAAATCTGGAATGTTTCTCCGTAGAGATAATGCCTCCAGATCTTCAAAGCATGAACCACAAAAGCTAACTCCAAATCGTGTGTTGGATAATTCTCCTCGTGTTTCTTAAGCTGTCGGGAAGCAAAAGAAATCACTTGCTTATCCTGCATCAACACACATCCTAGTCCATTTTTGGAAGCATCACAGAAAACTATATACCCTTTTCCTTGTTCAGGTAGCACTAGCACATGTGCACTTGTCAACCTCTCCTTCAACAGCTGGAAAGATTGTTGACACTTATCACTCCAAGAAAAAGAAACATCTTTCCGGGTTAACTTGGTCAAAGGTAAGGCTATAGAACTAAAGTTCTTAATGAATCTTCGATAATAGCCAGCTAACCCCAAGAAACTTCGAATCTCCGTCGGTGTTTTTGGCTGTTCCCATTGTAGAACAGATTCTACTTTTGTAGGGTCAACACGAATTCCCGAGGCGGATATCACATGTCCAAGAAAAGATACCTCCGGCAGCCAGAACTCACACTTGCTAAACTTAGCATACAACTTATGTTCTCTTATCAAGGTCAAAGCTTGGTGAAGATGTTGTTCATGTTGCTGAGCATCCTTACTATAGATCATAATGTCATCTATGAAGATGACAACACACTGATCAAGGAAAGGTCGAAAAACTCTATTCATGAGTTCCATAAATGCAGCTGGTGCATTAATTAGTCCAAACGACATAACCGTGAACTCATAGTGACCATATCTTGTCCTAAAGGCAGACTTGGATATGTCACTATCCTTAATACGGAGTTGATGATATCCAGACCTTAAGTCTATCTTTGAAAAGACTGTTGCACCATGCAACTGGTCAAAGAGATCAACAATCCTCGGCAGAGGATACTTATTCTTTATTGTTACTTTATTGAGTTGTCTGTAGTCAATGCATAACCGCATTGATCCATCTTTCTTTTTAACAAACAAGACCGGAGCACCCCAAGGTGAAGTACTCGGTCGGATAAAACCTCTCTCAAGTAACTCTTGAAGCTGTTTCTTGAGTTCTGCCATCTCGGCAGGCGCCATCCTATACGGAGTTTGTGCTATGGGTTTCGTATCTGGGATCAGATTGATTTCAAAATCAATCTCCCGAGGTGGTGGTATACCAGGAAGTTCTTCAGGAAACACATCCTCGAATTCCCTGACTATGGGAACTTCAACAGGATTGGTCCTTTCCTTGGTAACATCTACCACATGGGCTAAGAATGCATGACATCCTTGCCTCAACAGCTTATCAGCAACCATAGCTGACACAAGACAGGTGGGCAGAATCTTTCTTTCACCTTGAAAGATCCATGTGTTGCTTTCATCAGCAAACACAGCCAACTTGGACTCACAATCAAAGACAACTCTATACCTTTCTAAGGTATCCATCCTGAGGATTATATCAAATCCATGCATATCAAGTGGTATAAGATCCACTTGAATGCGATGGTCAGAAAAGAAGAGGATGCAGGGAGAACATACCTCCTGCAAAACGGCAGACCCACTCAACGAAGTCTCTAACAACAAACTATCCGCTCTATGACTAACAGTCACATTGCAGTTACGAATCACTTCACGAGTGATGAAAGAGTGCGTAGCACCCGGATCAATCAGAACAGATACATCACATGATATAGACATATCAGAATGTAAAAGTTTCATCTGACCTGCCACTACCTGTGGATTGACCACTGCCTCAGGTGGGTTCATAGCATAGAACCTCACAGTCGCCTAGTGTTGAGGTGGTGCTGATGATCCAGCTTGAGATGCTTGTCCACGTCCTCGAGCTTCTCCTTGATGTTGTCTATTCTGAGATCCCTGTTGATTCTGTCTCGGAGGTTGTTGTGTCACACTAGCAGGCCTAGAACGACAATCCTTCATTAAGTGTCCTACCTTACCACAGTTATAACAACTCCTCTCCTGTTGTTGTGGTCTGGGTGGTCCAGTAACTGACACTGATGAAGAACTGTGCGTCCCTTGAAGCGGTTGACTCCGTCCTCTACCTCTGCTTGGTGTCCATTGGGTTTGAAAACTCGATCTGGGTGGTGGAGGGTTAGGTGCAGAGAATCTAGGTTTCTTGGAATCCCTAGATGAAGAACCCTGGAACTGTGGATATCTTTATGGGTTTGTCTTTTCTCAATCACAGATCTCTCTATCCTTCGGACTGACTCAACGAAGGTAGAGAATCTCTCTCTGTTTTCTAAGGCAGACACAGGGGTTGACATATCAGAATTCAAACCCTTCTCGAATCTTCTGATTCTTTCCTCATCCGTAGCAGCCATGTGCGGACAGAACCGCAACAACTCCATGAACTTAGATTCATACTCACTAATGTTCATCATACCCTGCCTTAGTTTATCAAACTGAGAGATCTTCTCATCTAGGAAGGTCTTTGGAAAATATCTACTGATAAATTCCCGACGAAACTCTTCCCATGAGAACTCTACTCCAGGTCTCTTCTGCTCTTCCATGTTCCACCAGTGACCAGCACTGCCTTTGAGAAGATAGATAACATGTCTAACCTTCTCAGCTTCCGGAATCATAAGAATCCTGAAAGCCTTCTCCAACTCTGTCAACCATAAGTCAGCATCTATAGGGTCGGCAGTTCCAAAGTACTCAGTAGCTCTGACACGACGAAGTCATTCGAGTGTCTTACTGATACCTTGTGCTTCAGGCTGGACAGGTGCCCTAGGTGCAGGAATGGGCATCCTATCGGTTATATGTGTCATGGCAGTCATGAACTGCCCGAACATCGTCTGTACAGCTGGATCACTCATGTCAGCTGGGTCGAACTGGGGTGGCTCTCTTGGCGACTGAGGTGCAGGTTGTTCTATTCTCGGAACTCTTGCACCGCCTCGAGGTGCACTAGCACTACTCTCTGCCACGTGCTCATCACGATGTTCTGACATTCTTATGTATCTTCTTCTCCTGAGGAGCAGAAGATTCTATTAGATGGGGAAGGAGTACTAAAGGTAGACTCGACATCCTAAGTCCTATGCCTCTGTAGACTCAACTGAACCTAGAGCTCTGATACCACTATTTGTGGGCTCTGATCTCCAAACCATGACATAAACACAATTAAAACTTAGCGGAAGCGAATCGGTAATCAGCGGAAGACAAAAATCACGGAAAATTAAAACTTTTCGAGACAAGAGCTTGGATCCATAAAAGCTTCTTTAATAAAGAGAGATAAACTGTTTACATCTCAGGATAATTACTTCTCGAGTAATTATATACATCAAGATACAAAATCTCAAGATCACTATACAAAAGACTCCAAGACCTGAGAGTACAGAGGACACATAGGACTGACTCTAACTACATCACATGGCAAGACAATCTCCACCTGAGATTACTGCTGCCCCTGGTGCTGCTGCTGAGACTGATCACCTGTAGGCTGGTTCCTTCGTCTCTGACGTCCACCTAAAAAGTTGAAGTCTACGGGGTGAGACAATTATACATAATTGTCCTAGCGAGAGTTATAACTCTTCGCCAGAAGCTTTATTATAACATCAAAGAATATCTTAAGCAGTAAGGCCTTCAAAGTATTCTATAACCGTTGCAGGTATAACAAGATCTCTACAATTTAGGAGATATGGAGAATATAAACATTATTGCAATGTAACATCAATCAACTAACTTGGAGTCATCTCTAACAAGTTATACTACGTGGTTGATTATGTTTTACAAACAACATTATGCCCTGTGGAGATGAGGCTTACCACTCATACTCCAACTGATCGCTGAGAAGTCACATCAGTATCATACATAGGTCATTAAGAGAGCCGGATTCTCATGACCTTCACCTTCCTCTATCAGTAAGAGGATCACTTGTAGGACATCTCGTGTCTCTACTACTATAGCTCACCAGGGTAAACTGGTCCTTCGCTATTCTAGAGTCACAGTGGCGTTCTGTACTCTCTTCGTCATCAGGAGGTTTCATATTTACCTACCACTGATACAAATATCTGTGCTTTCTTCGTCATCAGGAGGTTTCATGTTTACCTACCACTGATACGGTATGGAATTATAGTGAAGGATGGATGGATTACACATCTACATCACTTTCCTATACTAGGATGTAAGGTTCTACACATCCATGTACCCCACATACTCAAAAGTATGTGCTCCAGGAGTTCCCTGAGGAAAACCTATTTCACCATCACTTAATCTCTGACAATGATGGATCTATGATCAGGGCTCTACATTATACTTGATTAGTTAGGTACATTCAGTATTCTTTAACAGCATACATTGTTCTTCAAACAATAACAGTAGCATAGCAGCTATAAAATAAGAATACTAAATGTAACATGCCTAACTCATATCAATCATCATTTCTCATTATCCTCATCACAAGTAATCTCTAAGGCATGACCCTGATGGTATTCATGGCTCTCACAACCCATTATCAGCATAGGATGCCACTGACAAGGCATCAGATTACTTTACTTATTCATAAGGCTAACAACATGCCTTTAATCAATATAACATCAATAGCTATATCTGGATATGATTACCTTCATATCAGAACCTGCATGGTTAATACAACTGATAAAGGTAATACAAAAATAAGGAATATACTTCCTACTCTTGTCATAAGAGTTGAATCTCTAATTCTCATCAAATAGAGTTTAATACTCAAAAGCATGCCATTACCCTTGAATTAGGGTTTACTATTCACATTACATGTCATCACCCTTGAATTAGGGTTTACTATTCAAATTACATGTCATCACCCTTGAATTAGGGTTTACTATTCATATCAAGGTGAATTGAACCCATAACATCATCATGTATGAGTAACATCTTCATTGATGCTCTTAGATTAGTTAAAGGTTCATCATTTATCATAATTAGGGTTTCTATGATCTCACACAGGTGGATCATACCCAAATTATGCTTACTCATAAGCATTGGAGATGCTTAAATTGGGTTTCCACTTAAAAAGGGTACTTTCTCTCTCTAGAAGTACTTTCTCTCTCTAGAAATACTTTCTCTCTCCTCATACTATTAGGTGATGTCATCATCACTCTAGATTAGGTTGGATTGAGTCATCATAGGCTAACATAGCTAAAACATCATCATCATGTGATTAGGGTTTGATCTGATCAAGGTATTACTCAATTTACCCTTTAGGGGTATTTTGGTAATTCACCCCATTGATCATCATCATGGTCAAAACCTTAGTCAATTAACCCCTTAATACCCTAGATTAACATTAAGGTTTGATTAGGGCAACATTGAACCATTTACATCATCAGTTGATTGAATGAAGTCAAACTTGAATCACATTGATCGATCTTCAACCATCAATCTCCAACTGATTTGAGATCGTCTGATAGTGTTGACCGTTTAGCTACTTTTACTTTCCAAGACCGTGAGCCCTCCTCTAGATTCAAGACCGCGAGCCTCTTTAGACTCCAAGACCGCGAGCCTCTTCAATTGGTCCAAGACCGCGAAGGTCAAGTTGATGTCAAGACCGTGAGGATCATGAAGACCGTTTGCTCAATTTTTACCTTGAGACCGCGAGGCCCCTCACGGTCTTGAGACCATGATCCGCCTCTCAGTCTTGAGATCATGAGCCTCCTCATGGTCTTGAGATCGTGAGCCTCCTCACGGTCTTGAGACCGCGAGCCCTCTCACGGTCTTGAGACCGCGAGCCTCAAATGGTCTCAGCCGCTTGGACCTTCAACAAGATTCAATGATACAACCGATAATGTCAACCAATATTGAAGCCCTCAAAAGGTCAAAGCTCTGTTGACCACCTATGGATTGGGTCAACTAAGTTTATGCTTAACCACTTAGTCATTCAATAGACCCTCAATTGTTGACCAATTAGGGTTGAAGTCGATTCAATTAGGGTCTATCAATGTTCACCCATCAACACTCAACAATGTGACTCAACACAAGGTTGAACCCTTCAATTGAGCTCCAATTGGGCCCAAACTTGGCCCAAACGGTCTTGAGGTCATGTGGGTGGACCCCACATGGTCTTGAGACCGTTTTTCCAAGATTTCATCAAAGTCTAAGGTGATTTGATAGAGGTTGAACCATGATTGGGTCACCAAATCAGTATTTAATCAATTGATAACTTATTTGCAATTAGGTCCTCAATTGGTCACATTACTTAACCCTAGACCTTCAAACGGTCTTGGGTGATTGTCCTCTCGGTCTTGAGACCGTTTGGATGAGTTCCAACAACATGTAAAGGGTCATTAGCACCCTTCTTCTCACCCTTACAAAAGAAGGTTTCTCATAGCTAGGTGAACTTGAGTTCGTATCTAGAAGCAATATCAATGTTTTCTGGGTTGATCCCTAATATCTCAGCAAGGCGATGACACTCCCATTCCTATCTATCAGGAAAAGTACGATAGGAATCCCTCCAAAACCTAACATGGTGATCTCAGAAAACTCACTAAGGTTTATGACCAACTCGGCAATGGTGAAGTGAAAGGTACCAGTCTCAAGGCGGAAGCTCTCAATCAATGGAATAAGGTAGTGCCTATCAACTATCCCGTAAAAACAATGCTATTGATTTGGTTCCCTCAAATAACATAACAATGCAACAACTTATTCGACATACAACATCCCTAGCTCATTCCAATGGGTCCATAGATATACACTTGACAATCTGAGACCCTAAAAGATAGATAGAAAGACAACGTCAAAGACCTTCACCATACACAAAATTCCCTATTCAAGTTCGGAAAGCAAAATAAAATAACATGGAGCAAAGTCTCTAAGTTATACCTCATCGCCTTCCCAACGACCTCTATGAAGCATGTTCATCTGCAAAATCCCTAGATGAAACAAAATCTCTCAACTTGGAGCATCTCTCCCAAAATCCTATTCAAACCATCATGGTGCCTGCCTAGAGCAATCACATATCAAAATTTTCATGTTCAAATCTAATTTGATAGATGAAGAAGCAATATATATCGTGGATACACCTCGGTCCTGACCTCGACACCCACATCACACTCGTCTATGATAGGGTCCTCCTCATGTCAGTTTTGAGCCAACATCTACAAATTCACAACCGTAGTGACATAATCTTCACACATCAATTTGAATTTTCTCAATTTGACACCGGATGACACTAAAACACGAAAATAGCAAAAATAGCCTAATCGCAAATCAAAATATGTCATCATGTCATCTTTGACCTCAAGACTGAAAATAACACTAATCTAGATTTCAACACCGAGGGCCAAGATGTCCAAACCAAAGTACCAAAATGAAAACTAAACCTCCACAGAGATGAACAAAGACAAAAATCAAACAAAAACACCATTGAGACAGGTGATTGAAAGCTCTACTACTGCTAGAAATAAACTGCTTGTCATGCCGCCAAGGATCATTCACGGAACTCCATGATCTGCAGACCAAGGATGGAAGATTGTCACAATCTACCGTTGCTCTCTTTCTCTCCTCATTGCATCTGCTATCATCGCTTGTTTGAGCTAGCCTCATTTGCATCATCACTGCTCAAGAATGGGTGAAATGATAGGGGTTCTCAACCTCCTCTCATTTCCCTTCCTTATAAAAACAAAAGGTTTGGCAAAAATTGCAAACAAATCCCTAGATTTTCAATGAAATTTCCAGAAAACTTCTAAAAATCACAAAAAATAAAAAAATACAAATAAAATATTATTTTTTAACTGTGAGGATACCATATCTTATCTTAAAAGAAAAAATTCCTTATCTTATAGGAGAAATAATGATTTGAATTCATCAAACTCTATTTATGATGGTCCTATCTCATGACCTAAAACTAAACTAATTGTGTCTTCGTTTCTGAATCTTTGTATGGCTTTGGATCATGACCTTAAACTGATGAAAATCTCTACCCAATTTTCAAATCTTTTGATGGTCCTAGCTCATGACTTGATACTAAACTAACCACACCTTCATTTCCATATCTTTTAGGGTCCTAGATCATGACCCAAAACTAAACCCACCTGAATCCTCTTTATATATGGTCCTAAACAAAGTCACCGCTCAATTCTTATAAATCTATCCCATGGTCTTGAGTTATGACCTAAAACCGAATCAAATCATAACTTAGAAACTAATACCTTTATTCAACAATCACATACAAACCATATGAGAGAACTAGAAAGTCTGGGATAATTTCTTATCAATGATTTAGGGGAATTGATGATGAACTAGTATAATATGTCCTAGAGATCACCTTTTTAGTAGATCCTTGCATGATGCCCATCCTCATCTTGTTTTAAAGGATTGCCAATACTATAGAGGGCATACAATTAACCAATACAACTCCTGGCTGGTAAGGTCACCTTAAATCTAGGAAATTTTCTAACATCCAATCTTCAATATTGAGCAACCAAAGCCATATTCTAGATAGGTGAACTCACCATGTTTTAACTTTTTAGGTTTATGGTCCTGACCCTAAATTGGTCTACTATGGAAAAAATGGAACATGATAAAACTTACATTTGTAGGAAGAAGAGGAGAGATGGTGACCAATTTTTCAAAGATACTGTCTGGAACCCCAAACCCTAAGGTTTTTCTAGAACCTCAAGCCCTAATTATATCATATAAATACCCCACACACATATCCACTATATCCTAGCCCCCTTTCAACTCTTTTGAAGATAGAGCGTAAACTGTCTCCTTTTATTTTCCCCATTATTCATGATTAGAGGATCTTTCCTCTGGCACCACCTGCCTCTAAATGTCATTAAGTTATGAAAATAGTTATATGGTCACATCTTCTTAAACTTCTTATGTGAAATATATGCATATCTCTTCTCATCTAATCTAAATAAACTATTAGATCTTGTTTTAATCTCTATCTTCTTGTCATCCTATAAAATCATCCTATGCATGGGTCCTAACGACCAATGCGAGATGTTCATTGTGGGAGGTCCTAAGGCAACTAGGATCCTAACCTACCTAGAAATTAGGAGTTTTACAACAACGATGGGAATGACATGGACATCTCTAGCCCCAAAAGATAGCCCACAAAACAAAAATGTTTTTTTTATATTTGTCCATCCTCTTCTAAAAATCATCTGAAAATGCCATTTTTTCAAAATGCTTTCGAATTGGACAATATCAGTTTACTGGGAAAGATGAGGGTGTTAACCTTTCCCCACTTGTAACACGATTTCTAGATTTCCATTGCTAGTTTTATTTTGTTTTCTCTTTCATTTATCCACCTCATTTGCCAAATAATCTTCTTTCATGGACTCTCAATATTTTATTCTATTTTTTCCAGTTTTCTATTTGAAATGTCGTGATGACTCTGAACGCCTCGTAGCCTTATTTTACATGTGATTACCAAACTAAGTTTCACTACCAATGATATATTTCAAACACATACTATTTTTTGGTCATGGTGTGACACAATTGGTGGCCATAGGAGGGGAGAAATGACTTGTGAAGTGATCACATGGGTAGATTCAAGAGGGACTTTGAAAGTCAATATTTTCCCCAGTCATATCTTGATGAGAGGATATATCCCATTTTGAGCAGTTATGTCAATAAATTTTATCAACAAATGAGTAAGAAGCTTATTTTATGGAGTTGTCATGGTTCTATCTTCACATGGCATCGAGGAAGAAGGATAAGATCAAAAGGTTTTATAAGGAGCAAGTGTTGAGTTGGCCAAGTTAGCATATACCTTGGATTCATGGAAGAAGTTTTTAACCTTTATGGAAGGTGTTAGGCAGATAGAAAGGATGACATAAGGCATTGATGATCAGAGGATGAGAAGAAGTATGTGCAGATGTCTAGAAAGCACTTATGGGGCTACAAGAAGTAAAGGTTCTCTACACCTTAGCAACAACAACAATATCAGAAGTCACTTTAGAGATAGCCTACATATGAGCCAAGGACATAGTCACAAACACAGTGGACGCCAAGTAAAGGTAGAGTTTGTAGTTATACTCCATCTAGAGCATACGATTTGGGTTTGATGTTTGTGAAAGGGCCACCTGGACCAAATCCTTCAACTCAAAAGAGGTATTTCCATTACAATTGGCTTGGACATATGAGGATGTCTTTCCCACAATATAACCAAGAGGTGGCTCATCAACATAGATAAAGCCAATAGGGATCTTAGTAGTGTAATAGTGATGGTAGAGGATGTGGCTAGACTTTATAGGCCTGGTCATTTGGGGCAGCCAATAGAAGTCAAGGTCAAGGAAGATCATAGACAATGTCTAAATTCTATAGTATGAGTGAGTTAGAGGGAGTCATCAACCTACAAGTCGTCAAAGGCCAGAAAGAACTTTTTTATTCTCGCTTATTTGCTTTTACCTATGTACCTATTTGGGTTGACCTAGGTGCAACACACTGATCTATCACTAGAAAGGTGATGAATAAATGTAATCTGCATGTTAGTAGTATAGATGAACATATTTTTCTTTGAAACCCCTTTGGTCAATACTATTATTTTTTTGGAGGTATGTACAACTTTCTTTTGTTATTTTTGGATGCAACATTCAAGTAGAACTAATACCACTTGAAATTTATATCCAACATGCAAATCTTGGGATGGATACCCTAGAGAAGTATAAGGTGATGTTGGACTATATCTCCAAGGTTTTAGAGTTTAGGGGTGAGGATGTCTCTTAGACTTCTCATAGATACAAGATTCTCCCTACATGTCTTGTGACGATAGAGATTGTTACAACCCCAATTTTGGGTTCATTTGCTGAGAAATGTAATTTCTCATATTAAAGATAAATGAACAAATAATGATGTCTTTTGATTGAATGCATGAATTTCATTTACAATAGCCTTGATGATTGTGTTATGGGCTTTATTGTCTATTGGGCCCAATAACAAGGAATTTCAATTAGTAACTGAATAATGGAGTTCTTGAGAAAAGAAAGGTGTGGAAACCTCTAGAAGGCAAAAGAACTTAATCCAAAAGTGGATTTCGTGCCACATGGGTTCCTTGGGTTCCAAGGAGTCCAAAGTTGCAAAAAGAAAGGAATAAGAAAAGAAAAGATCAATTAAGTATTTCTTTATTATGAAAGAAATTGAAAACAATGGTAAAATGTGGAAAACAAGTGAAAAGAGGTATAATTGAGTAATCCTTAGTGGAATTTCGTATCCCAAGGATTCCTGATGATAAAAGGAATACCAATGAGGAAAATAAAAGAGAAATAAAGAGAAAACCTCAAAAAGAGATATTTTAATGAGAAATAAACAAGATAACGTGAATAATGCATTTAGATGCATCTAGAAGGACAATGAGTATCCAATAAAAAGGATTTCGAAAAAATAGAGTTTCTTGGGATCCAAGGAGTCCCAATAAAGAGGAAAGAAAGAGAAAATACTAAAATTGTAATAAGAGGATAATGGGAATACATAATTAATGAATTATGTGGTTTTGTTAAGAAGAAAATATTTCCTACTTAAGGAGAATATAATTTCGAGGCCCATGAATTAAAAGGCATGAATTAAGAGAATAAGAGAGAGGATTTTTGTATTTCTAATTATCCATGCAATAAAGAATATCAAGAGGTAAGTAGGAGAGAGAATCTTTCTTCTCATTGAAGGAATAGGAGTCCTGATGGGAGTGGGACTTGTTTCCTCTTAGAGGGGCATGTTAGGGCATGTATGACCTCCCCTATTTAAGGGGTAGACCCTCTGGGTCGAGTTCTAGAGAGATCCCACATCTCCCACCCTCTTCCTCATCTTCTTCTTGCTTCCTTACGATCAAAACCCTAGCTAAGAGGAGCGGCATGAGCACGAGGTTAGACAGAGCCAAAGCTAGGTTTGGATGAAACCTGAAGTGCCCCGGTGCCGAGGAGAAGCACAACCATTGAGGTCGTGCCCTATGGTGTGCGCAATGACAAGACGTCAGGCTGCGGTGACAACTGCAAACACATGGCCGATGAGTGGAGAACCAACCATGTTAGCCACAGTTTGGGGGAGCTTCAGGCGTGCCCAGGTGTGGCGGAGTTGGGGTGGCCCTTGGCGGCAACCCCCGAGCCCTGAGGAAGAGAGGGCGCACCCACGTTGTGCACAGATCGGCGGCCAGGGCGGGAGCCAAAGGTTGAAGACAACCCAGGGTCACGATGGACTGAAACACCCCTCTGGTGTGTGAAGGATCGACGACTTAAGTAAGGGTAAATGTGTCTTTTCAAAATGTTTCCCAAACCAAGCCACGCCAACGTTGCATGTGAATGGACACATGGCAACCCCCTATTGGCCCGAAGTTAGTCAATTTTGCTAAATTCACAACTAATTATTCGTAGCTCGGATTATCACACATAAAATATGAAAATTGCTCAAAAAAATGGGAGGAATCCAATAAAAATATTTTTAGAATCTAATTCTTCTTGAAATTCGAAAAGTAAGGGAAGTTGTTAACTTTAGTGTAATAGTGATTAAGAAACCCTATTTGGATATGATTAATGTGATTAGTAGGGTTTAATTGATGGTTAAAGTTGATATTAACCCGTTAATGATAAAAAGGGACATTAGGAACAAAAAGGATGAACGTTGCACGTAATTCATTTAATTTAAAGTTTAGGTGCATAAATAGGCTTTAATGGGCTTTGAAACCCTAATGTTGGTAATTAGGACTATTAATGGCTTTAATTATTCGATTTCATGTATAGAACTATGTTTTCATGGTTATAAGATATTTCGAGCATTAAAGTTCCTAATTTGTGGATCAATAACCTTAATATAGAAATTAGGGTTTTTGAATGAATCAAGGTAGAATTAATAATAAATAACGTTCATATGAGTATTAGAGCATAATGAACTTTGAATTGATGATAAATGAGCATAATGATCTTGTCATGTATTAAAAGGATAAAAATAGTAGCTTTAATGTAAAAGAGGTTTAAAAGGCTTAATTAATGGATAATTATGCCTTTAATCTGAAACTGGGGTTAGATGTTGAGATAATTAGGGTTTGTGATCAATTGCGTTAAATTAGGGTTTAAAATAATAAAAGATGAAGGGAAACCCTAATTGTAATAGAAACCCTAAAAGTGGACTAGAAACCCTAGGAAGCAAGCTAGATTTAATAGATCTTAATAACATGAGTAATAAAAGGAAATTGTATAATTGTTTCAGGATCTTATTGAATGCTTGCTTGCCTATTGATTGATTGGACTATTTCTGTCTCACATCAACTTGATAGGTATGTGGTTAATTATGATTAATCGCATTAGTTTCCTGAGGGTTTTCTGAATGTTTCCTCGCATTGAATGCAATATAAACAATTTGGATGTTCATAATGCAATTATAAAGTCACTATGGCTATCATAGTTATATATACATGTGAATTCTCGCACCTACATGCCACCCTGATGGAAGATTCCATAAAGGTCAGGCCCAGGAGGGTAGACCAATGGGCACCATGAGAGGTGACCCCGGACACCAAGCTCGGGAATGAGAAGGTGGTCTATGATGCATGACTATGGAGCACCATGAGAGGTGACTCCCAGGCACCAAGCTCGGGATTGAGAAGGTGGCCTTAAGTCAATGGAAAAAGAGAAACCCTAGAGGGGTATGCCAGGGTTAGGGAAAAAGCGGTGGAGAATGACACATTGAAAATGTAAAGTGGCTTGTTAAATAATTTGATTGTGATTATTAAATTGTTAGCCATATTTGAAAAATTTTGGTTGTCTCCACATACCAGTATATTTTGATATACTAACTGCCATTTTGTTTGTCAGAATTTTAGGAACAACAATTGAAAGAACAAATAGTAAAGTGACACATTGTGGAAATAAGAAATAAAGTGCAAGGAGGATTAGATAGAATAATTCAAGCTATGGATAGATAGATTTCTAAAGTTTTCAAAGGTAAGTAAAGTTTAATTTTATACCAAATTCCAGTTAGTTAGTAGAATTTCATAAGTATTATTGATTATTTGTTGAACCTTTGATCCTGTTAATTGAATAACGGTCTTGACCTTTGGGTCTCCCTTAATTGGGGGTTACCGGGAGGCGGGGTCATTACAGAGATAGAAGATATGTTGATTAAGTTGGGTTGTGAAGATTTATCAGCTCACTTGGTAGATACCAAGGTGAGAAGTCCTAGCATCCCATATGTACTAATTATGTTTGAGTATGAGGATGTGATCGCTGATGAGATCCTTGATGTTCCACCCCCTCGGAGATTGATTTTGACATCACTCTTGTTTTTGGAACACAACCTATAGCATTGAGCCTTATAGGACGACACCTTTAGAGATTAACGAGTTGAACATATTACTTCTAGTGTTTTTGAAAAAGGGATGTATACATATAAGGCTCCTATTGGTTTGGTTTAAGTAATGAGTTATGTAGAACTCATTTTTTGGGAACTCTAGTTCAATTTTTAGAACTTAAGTTCCATTCACTTCCATGTGATTGGTTTGTTGCAAGTGTAAATATGGAAATCATTTAAAATATTGTTAATTTTTATTGTATAATAGAAATAGTGAGAAGGGCAAAGGCATAAAAAAAGGAATCATATCTATAAAAAAATAATATTCTTAAATTATAATAACCACAATAAGTGGTTATGGTGTAGATGTTGCTCCTTTAAAGATATTTTATTATAATACAATTATAATCTTAATTAAAATATTATGAAAATGACATCACAATATTTTTATTTCATTATGTTTATACAAAGTATTGTTATAATATCTGCATTTCATGTGCTTATAAATATAAATTTTGGTTCATCATTATTTAACGCAATGTAGAATATTAATTTTTACATTATTTCTGTAGGAAATTTTTACTATATTATTTGTGCATGGTTACAGTTAATTATCATTTTTACATCATATTGTTTAAACATGAAGAATAAAAATATATTACGTAAATCACATTATTTTCACATGATGTGGTGTTTTTTTCATGATTTTTGTATTTTTTTATTTTGTAGCTTGTACTAATAATGGTGGTTATAGTTTTAAGTATTTTACTTAGTGAGATTATAGTATATGCTATTTTGTCATATTATGTTGTGACTTTAGCAATGAACTATATCCTCACTATTAATATTTCTAGTCATAAATATTTTATATGTGTCACTTATAACGAATGAAGAATATAATTATATAAGAAATGTTATTAATTGTCGCAAAACTTATTTTCCGCTCTTTTTAAGAGGGAACTCATGAACTGTATTTTGTATGTAAGTATGTAATTCTCTGGAAGTCACAAAACTCAAGTTTCAACACTTACTTTTAACCAATCATGAAAAACTGCTCAAGGAACTCCAGTTCATACGTTTTCTGGACCAGTTACGACAAACCAATCAGAGCCTAAGCACATCCCCTTGGGGTTCTCCAGTGTTATTTATTAAGAAAAAAGATTACTTGATGAGGTTATACATAGATTATCAGTAGTTGAACATGATTACTGTAAACAAAAAGTACCCATTGTTAAGGATAGATGATCTATTTGACCAATTAAAAGAAAAATGTTTTAGAAGATATATCTAAGGTTAGGATATCATTAGTTGAGTATTAGTATAGAGGACATACCAAAGACAACCTTTAGTACTAGGTACGGTCACAATGAATTTGTGATTATGTCGTTTGGGCTAACAAATGCATCAAAATATTTCTTGGATTTGATGAATATTATTTTGAGATAATATCCATATCAACTCATGATGGAATTCATAAGTCAAATTTCTTGATTTACTCTATAGATATTTAGTAGCATGAACAACATCTTCATCAAGCTTCGGAGTTATTGAGACAACATTGGATGTATGAAAAATTCAATAAGTGTGAGTTTTGTCTTACCGAGGTATCTTTTCTCAATCATGTCGTATCTAGGAAGGGGATTTATGTAGTGCCCAAGAAGGTGGAGTTAGTGTTTAGATGGGAGAAACCCAAGATAGTGATAAGAGGTTTGGCATCTCCTAGGCTTAGATAGTTACTATAGGAGGTTTATTAGGACCTTTAATGCATTAGCTTTACCTTTGACCAAGCTAACTAGGAAGGGTGTGTTGTTTGTATGGAATGATAAGTGTCAAGATTCTTTCCAATTGTCGAAGGAGAAGATGGTGTTTGTTCCATTTTTAGTTTTTCTAGAGCTTGAGAAAGGCTACAAACATTTTTGTGATGTGTGTGTTGATATAGGATAATAATGTAATACATTTTGCTTCTTGTCATTTTAAGAAGCATGAATAGAATTACTTGACACATGATCTAGATTTAGAAGCGATGGAAGTGGTGGTTTTGGCATTGATGATTCAAAGAAACTATCATTGTGGGGAGAAGTACCAGATCTTCATGGAACAAAAGAATCTTTAGTATTTCTTTTTAAGTAGGAGTTGAATATGAGACGGAGAAGTTGGATTGAGATGAAAATTTATTATGTGTGTACAATATAGTATCATCCTAGGAAGGCCAATGTGGTGGAAAATGTGTTTAGAAGAAGGTTATTTTTCTTGAACAGATAAGGCACAATTGTATTCCATGCCTTGAAATAAAAGAGACATGTTAGTGTCATTATGAAAGATGAATGTACATGTGGAGTTTTCCAATTTTGGTGGTTTGTTGGCTCATTAGATGGTCAAGACGAAGTTGACACAACATATTAGAGATGCACAATAAGATGATATTGTGATACAAAATATTAGTCTGAATCTTCAAAATAAGTAGCATTATGGGGTTCAAGAGTCAGGAGAAACACATAGTGTGTTTCCACAATAGGTGATAGTTCCTGATGGTTTGAGGAAATTTGGTGCTTGAAGAGGAACATTCCTCAATGTACGTGATGCATCCTAGTAGTACAAAGGTGTACTAAAATATTATAGACTTGTACTAGTGTCCAAGATTAAAATTCAATGTGGTAGAATTTGTGGTGACATGTCCAATTTGTCAATAGGTTATGGCAGAGCATCAAGAGCCTATAGGGACATTGCAACCTTTGCCAATTCCAATGTCAAAGTGGGATCATGTCACCATGTACTTTGTGGTTGGTATTCCTAGGACAATCAAGGTTTATGATTCCATCTAGGTGATTGTTAATCGTTTTATCAAGTTAGCTCACTTTATACTAGTTAATACTACCCACACTAGAGAGAAGTTGACACATATATATGTGAATAAGATATTTTTTCTACGTGATTTTGCTACAATGACACTATCTAATAGAGGAACAAAGTTCACAAGTAGGTTTTGGGATTGTTTCCATACAACTTTGGGCACATAGTTAAAGTTTAGCACAACATTTCATCTGTAGAAAGATGGTCTGTCAGAGAGGACCATACAAATTGTGGAGGGTTTGTTGAGAGCTTGTGTGCTCCAATTTGTTGGGAGTTGGGATATTAACCATAGTTTGATCATTTTTGTCTGCAACTATAGTTATTAGAGGAGCATATATATATATATATATATATATATATATATATATATATATATATCGCCATATGAGGCTTTGTACAGAGGGAGTTGGAGATTGCCTATTTATTACTACAAGGAAGGTGAGTATCAATTGTTTGGTTCTAAGTTGGTTCAACAGACTACTAGAAAAAATTAAGGTGGTCAAACAATAATTAAAGTAGCACATGAAAAACAAATTTTTTATGTAAGTTATTGGTGCAGGACGGTAGAGTTTTATGTTGTAGACAAAGTGTACCCCACAATTTCACCTTGGAATGGTATTTTGAGGTTTGATAAGTGGGGTAAGCATGGCTCCAGGTTTATGATATCTAATCCTATCACTACTTGTATTGGAAAGGTGGCATATAGGTTGGAGTTGTCACCATAGATGCACATATTGAACACAAATGTTCATGTATCTATGTATGGAAATGTCATCTATACAAAAGATTATACAACCAGTTGAGGTTTGAATTGATTATGACATCTTGTTTGCGGAAGGATATTGGATAAGCATGTCTAGATGTTGAGGAAGAAGGACATAGTGTTTCTGAATGTGTTTTGGCATCACCTTGTTGTAGACGAAGCCACATTGGAGATAGAGGATGAGATGTGTGGGAAGTGCCCACTTTATTTTTGAACGATTTAGGGGGCCAAATCCTTATTAGGGGTTTATTGTTATACGACCCCTGACCTACCTCAACCCCTAAAATGTATCTTAATTGTATACTTAGATACTTTAATTACATAATTAAATTGGTTTTTGGATAATTTGATTGAGCCTCGATTTGCCTTAATTTACACCTCATCTTCTTAAGTCTGAAATTTAATGCACTATGCAGACTTACATGTAGTTACACCTTTGCTTAGGCTTTAATTACAATTTGTATAGATCATAATGATTCACATCAACCACTACAAATTGGTTGTATTTGGTTATTGTTTGCTTGCTTTTGATCATAGTTAATCGGGGTTTAATCCTTTGTTTGCCAAGCTAGTGTATAAATGTATGTGTGCTTTCTTATTCAGTCATGGAATCTGATGGGACTAAACCATGAAGGTGCACTTGGTTTGGTTGGGGTGGCTGGACGCCTATGGAAACCTCTCCCAACTGTTGATTTGGGATCACCAGATCCTTGGAAACCGATGAGTTCATACATGATTTCCTAAGAGAAAGTCATGTGAGAGATACAAACTGAGGGTAACATTTTCCAAATGCCACGATGCCCGATGATGATTCTCCATGAGGGCTGTCGAGTGAGAGAGAGAGAGAGAGAGAGTAGTCGACAAGAGTTTTGGCCTCTCTATCAATGACTGCATTGTCATACATAGACTAATGATCTACATAGAGCAGACCAATGAAAACTTGGTCTGACGTATGATGAGTGATGGTTGCATGTTCACACAACATATCAATGAAATCACTCAATAAAACCACAATGGAGCGTTGAATGACTACAACCTTGGGGCAGAAACCAGTGACCATGGCTATGCACAAACCAATGTGGTTCTCAAGTGTGTAGGCCAACAACACTCCAAGCCATCAACTGAGAATAAATAGGGCCATAGACCTATGACAAATGAAAGCAGTGAGATTAGATAGGTGAGTCGCTCCCTTACTCAATAAAAAAAGTAAAGATACGCAATGCCAAACACCATAATAAATTTTTGCAAAGGGTAGTGATCTTATTTGTTCAATTCGTATGTTCAAAACACAAAACATTTAGTAGCAGAATAAATTATTATAACTGCTACAATTTCACAAGATAACATGGATGGAACTCACATCGATGAATACATGAGGAAAAAGCTATAATAACAATTCCTAGATGTAGAGGGTAATCTAAGATATGGTATTGGGATTTATATATTCAAGATAGACAAATTTTAGTATGTTACAAGACTCCACCTCTTTAAAAGGGTTTCGTACCCAAAATCACCATATCCGTATAATACCACATACTACCACCCTTCACCCCTTAACAATATTTTACTCATTGAATAATATAAATAGGTTTAAAGGGTATGTCAAAATTAGGTATATCATACTCTAGTTTTATCTAAACATACTATTGATAGAGCCTAGGTCTTAAGGGTTGATCTACCTAGTCATGTAATTATCCTTTAAGGGGTTTATCTAGTTGCTTTTGTTGCCACAGAGAAGGTGGAGATAGGTTGCGTGTATAATAGACAAGAGGATGAACCTTTATATAGGACTATGGGTGGCTTCCTATACCCATTTACATAGTGTGGGAGTAATCCCAATGTATAAGAATATGGACAAACTTATATACTTAAGCTCCCCCTTAATATGGTGTGTAGATATAATAGACACTAAATTTATTACATAAGATCTTAACCCAAAAACCATTTGAGGATTTAGTAAATATGTCTGCAAGTTGATCTTCTTAGAAGAATGGTATGAGTATGATCCACTTCTCTTAAGCTTTCTCTCTGATGAAGTGACAATCGACTTTTATGTGTTTTGTATGTTATTTAAAAATGGGACTGGAATCTATGTGAACTGCATCTTGATTCTCACGGTGCAATTCCATGTCTATGAATTGTGGAAACCCTAATTGTTCCATGAGGTTCCTGACCCATAGAAGTTCACTAGTGACATTAGCCATAGCCTGATATTCAGATTCTATGCTTTAACGAGAATTGACATTATGCTTCTTGTTCTTCTAGGAGTTCATGTTACCTACTACAAAGACACAATATCCAGCCATAGATCATCAGTAAATGACAGAGTCTGCCCAGTTAGCATTATAAAAACCATGCATCTTTAGGTTCCACTGACTAGTGTAGTGGAGATCTTTCCCAAGGGACTGTTGAGATAATGAAGGATGTGAATAACAACATCCTAGTAACTAGCATGTGGTTTATCTACGAATTGACTAACCACACTTGAACGTTTGGCTAAATAACTATGAGATAATTCATTTCCCAACTTGTCATTTGTACTATATATCATCAAGAAGATGCTCCCCCTGATCTTTATGCAATCTAATTTTAGGATCCATAGGTGATTTGGTAGGTTTTCATCCTAAAATGCTTATTCATTCAAGGAGATCTAGTACGTATTTGCATTGAGAGATTATCTCTTTGGATCTACCACCTCAATACCAAGGAATATTTTGAGACTGCCAAGATCTTTGGCCTAAAATTAGCCTTGAAACTGTTTTCAACATGCAATTCCTTGGTGATCATCACTTGTAATAACAATGTCATCCACATAAATGACTAGAAGGATATAACCAGAGGATCCATGTTGATAGAAGATAGAGTGGTCAAGGCTAGACCATTGTAGGACAAAGGCTTCAATAGATTGACTAAACTTCCTGAACCACTCTCGGGGTGATTTAGCCCACACAAGGATTTATGAAGCTGACAGACAAGATGAGACTCCCCTTGAGCAATGAACCAGATGGTTGTCCCATATAGTTATCTTCAGTCAGGATTCCATGAATTGAAGGCATTCTTGATATCTAGTTTATGCAACCACGAAGACAAGTGAGCATCTCATGAGATGAATAGACGAACACATGTCATCTGGTCACTAGAGAAAAACTCTTTAGACAATCTTCACCATTTTCTTGGGTGTATCCTTTTGTGATGAATCTTGCTTTCAAATGGTCAATAGTCCCATCTAGACCAACTTTAGTTGAGTAAACCCATATTCTACTGCTTTGTCTAGAGGTGTGGATGCTAGACTCTTTGTGCCGTTTTTAGACAAAGCATCCATCTCATCGTACATAGCTTCTTTCCAACCTGATTGATTTTGTGCAATAAAGATACTACAAGGTATTGGAACAATATATAGGTTAAATATAAAGGTAGAATACGAAGGAGATAAGAAATCATAAGACATAGAATTAGAAATAGGAAGGATAGTGCAAGATTTCTACCTTTTTCTTAGGGCAATAGGGAGATCATCAGGATTTGTAGAACCTCTAGAGGCAACAATGTTTGGAGGAGGATTGAGACATGCCCTATCATCTTATATTTGTTTTGAGTTATCAAGAGAACATGAATGATTATGGCTGGGTCATTAACATTAGTTAATGGAGTTAGTGTAGGATCGATGACAACTGAGACTAATGGGAAGTCTGTTGGAGATGTCTGAGATGTTTCTATGGATTTTCCTAAGTTAGGGGTGTTTTTGAAAAATGTGACATCCATGGATAGAAGAACACCATGTGTGGTAGTATTATAACAATGATACCCCTTTTGAGTTTTGGAATATCTGAGGAAGACACACTTCACCGGTCAAGGAATGAGCTTGTCACGACCATTACCTAATTCTTGTAGAAAACTAACACACCCAAAGATTTTAGGAGGAACACTATACATTTGGTAGTTAGAATATAAAATTTGAAATGATATTTTCTTTTATAAAATGGATGAAGACATATGATTAGTGAGGTAGGTAGCCATGATTAAATAATCTCCATAAAAATAGTAGGGAGAATTCATATGGTGAAGAAGAGTTATTGTCGTTTCAATAATATGTCTATTTTTTCCTTCTATCCCATTTTGTTGAGGAGAATGGGATGAAGACTGATGAATAATTCCTTTTTAGAAAGAAACAAGGTGAGTGCACAACTAAATTACTCTTTTGCATTGTCACTTTGAAAAGCATGAATACTTTGAGAGAACCGTGTTTCAATTTCAAGATAAAAATTTTGTACAACAGAAAAAACTGCAGAATGATCTTTTATGAGATACAACCATGAATTTCCCGAGAATTAATCAATATAAGTAACAAAATATTGAAATCCAAGTTTGAAGGAGGCCCTACTAGGTCCCCAAACAATATGAGTGAACAATATGAAGATACATTCTGCACACATAATGTCTATAGATAGAGAACTAGACATGTCGTGCTTTCCTAGTTGACAAGCTTTACAATCAAGTTTATCTAAATGGGAAAATTGAGGATGTAAAATGTGAAGCTTCTCGAGAGATAAGTGACCAAGGAAACTATGGATGTGTAGAGGATACAAAACCATGCAAACCTTCAAAGTAATTTCCAAATAGTGGAGACTAGCTTCCTCATATGTGCCACCAATCATCGCCTTCTTACAAAGGTACTATATCGAACATCGATCAGGGTCAAAGGTAATGGAGGAAAAAAGAGTACACGTTAATTTACAAATAAACAATTAATTTAATGGTAAGGAAGGTATAAAAAGGGTGGATGGCAGGTGGATATGAGGAAGGGGCAAGATGGTCTCCGTTCCCTAAATGGAAACTAAAGAACCATTCGAAACAATGACTTTAAAGGTACTACCTCTTGTTGTGGACATGCTGGAAATAAGACTAGGTATACCTATAATATGATCCTTTGCACCACAATCGATTATCCAAGATGATGAACACGTGATTAGGGATCTAGCAATGTGGGCTTTAGAATAATTGGACATTTATGGCATTTAAACATATGAAACAACATATGAGGATGCGTGATGGGGTGCCCATATCTGAAGGATTAGATTATATTCTTCATCATTAATCTTGATCTGATGAAACATTTTCTTGGTAGATTCTTCAACAATAGTGAGATTGACAGTACAAGTTGGAGTCCAGGATGGGAAACCATGAATGGAGTATAACATATCCTTCTAGTGACCCTATTTTCTACAGTGAGTACACTTGGGTCATCCTCTACTCCAGAGTGTCTTCCCCCCCACCCACCACGACACGTCCTTTAGTAGATAGGTTGGTTGTTGCATGAGAGAAGAAAGCAGATGAATTCGTGATAGGATTGGCTGAAGAGTATCAAGAAAGGCTGGAGACACATTGATATGCTTCATAAAAGGAGGGAAGATCTTTCCCTAATAGAATTTGGTGTCTAATTCTGTCATATTCCTTGTGAATACTGGCAAGAAATTTGATGACATCCTGCTGATCTCATTTTTTTAAGATTTTAACATGATTGTTAGAGATAAGAAGGAGACTATTTAAATCTTGTATGATGTGAGTGACCTCTCCAAAATATTGATGTAGACTCTTCCCCTCATGATTAAGATTGTACTTCTCAACCATCATGTCATACATTTGAGAGATGTTGTTGGAGTAGACCAGCCAGAGATGATCCCAAACTTACTTGAAGTTGGTCAGGTGATCTGTGATATTAGCAGTACGAGGCTCCATTGAATTCCATAGAGCAAAGAGGAGATTGGCATAAAGTTTCTCCCATTCTGGAAGAGAAACATCAATTGGAGGTCCTTGCATGAAATGCTTCCCTTTCCTTGACCTTTGAGTGATATAGTGATCATGTCACTCCATGGACTGAAATTGTGTATATTTAGTTTTCTCAACATGATGATAAAGTTATGGACAAGAAAAGATGTGGATATAGGATGTTGGGGTTTTGCAATCTCCCATGATATAGTGTAGGTAAGCTGCAACATGGTGTGGTTTTCTAGATTAACAAGAGGGGTCTAGACCTACAATAGTAGGAGATGACTCTAGATATACATATCTCATAGATCTATTCAGGAAAAAATATTGTACAAGGATGGAACGACTATAATGGAGGTGATTTCCACGAAGATAGATCCAATGAAGATGATTTCTAGCATGGATATGTTTCCACAGATAAGACTTATGTGAACAACGATCAAAGAAAATGTCACACTGGGTGGTGATTGTTGGTATGTATGCCCAGAGAGCCAATCATATGATGATAGTAATGGCATAACTTGTAAATGATTTGATTAATGATAAAGGCAAGCTTCCAATTTATTCTATTTTTTCAATTATGAGATAATGAAATAACATAATAAATGTCTAGAGAATGATGTTACTCAATGACATATGTCTTTAGGCCGAGGACCTGAACAATGAGATCATACATATGTTAAGAGTATATGCATTCTTGTTATGTCTTGATCAGTTGTCATTGTGGAAGGTAAATAGACATCAATAACACATAAGGTCAGAGTGTGAGTTGGGTGATGATAAAATCTCATTAGTCATGATATGGCGGTGTCAAACCAAGCACACAGATACATGTTAGAGAACAGTGTATCAGATAGACCCACCATAAAAGCGGTACATGGAAACCTTAACTAGGTAAGTCAAAATAACGTATTATAGTGATGGTGGTGTTTGTGGTTCTTATACCTGAAATCACTACACTCATCACATGTCGTTCAGTACACTTTGACATCATAAAACACAATCATGAAACATGGGTTATTATAAAGGTGATGATTGGGTGACAGTGAAACATGGGGACTGACTGTGGGTGGTAGAGATGGGATTTGTGTATGGGAGTATGATATTCAAGTCCAATTGAGTTAATGAAACTGAGAAATACATGGCATGTACATGTGAGTCATTATATGATATTGAGCTTACACATATCTCATACAGTCTGCTATAGAAAGAAACATAGATTGAATGTTGAAGAGATGATAGATCCATGCCTTGAGCTCAATATGTATATCAATGAAAAAGTAACTATACAAAAAATGTAACATGATACATAGATTGTAGTCCATTTACTTAGGTAGCAATGATGTGTGACTAGGTACCACTCATTACTTGTGATGTCATAAGTTGTTATGGACATTCACTGCCCACATAATATGGGACCTATAGGGTCACACACATAGGAACTCATCTAGAAGAGGAGTTTGATATTGAATGATGATTGGATTGATTACTAAAGTGTTTACGTATTCAATTTACGCAAAGAATCAATTGATTGGACTACTAAACAATTAGTTCAAGTGTTGAGACAGTCATTTGGAGTGTCAGGTTGATTGTATTATACATTGGCTGGAATTCAGCCTGACCCAGTCTGTGAGACGCTCATCTCACTTGTACGAGATGACTATTTTACGTGGTGCGAGATGACCGTCTCATCTGCACCAAACAGTCGGTTTGGGGGTGCAATTTAATTGCATCAAGGATTGATGCTGGCATCATCTTATGCATTAATCCGAATTGAATTACCAAAATATGTACAAAACTAGGAAATTACTAGACGACTGTCTGGACTATGCCATATGACTGTCCACTAATAAAGAAATGACGTATAACGTCACATTTGATGTCGTCGGTTGGTGCAAAAAAACTGACGCCAATAGTCTAAGACGTTGTCTTATAAAGACAACTGACACCTATATGTGAAGACCGGTTGATTTACAAAAGACACGTGTATCACTTTTTTAACATCAATTTTTAATAAATAAAACTGACGTCTAAAATCACCCACAAAATACAAATTTTCAGCGGAAAAATATTGCCTCCAAAAAATTTAAATTCAGTGTCGGTTGTGTAAAATCTGACGACACATGTTCCGCGCCAAGCCCCGTGAAAGTTTTTATCCCCTCATTTGTTGTCCGTTTTTATTAAAGAACTGACGATAAATATCCTTCATGAGGCAAAATTCATTCCCTTATTTATCATCGGTTTTGGAGGAATAACCGACGTAGATGTGTTAACTTAGTATCACACATGTGAGCCAGACTCTTCCCCTTCATTGTTTAGTTCTCGATGTTCTCCCGCTAGTTAGGTCTGG